>CM065590.1:451611008-451628428 GCA_033119425.1 Bufotes viridis
TCACATCTGGTGGGGACTCATTCGCAGATCAGGTCATAAATGCTGATATAAACCCGTCAGATCTCATCATAGTCAGCGGGATCCGTCAGGCGTCCGAACTACGGTGATTTTCATTGTTGTGTCCTATGACACAGCAGAACAGCGAACGTCACCAGCGCAGATGTGAACAAAGCCCAATACACACCTCAGAAGCTGCAGAACATTATAATAGTTACAAGGGAACTACAAGTCCCATCATCACCAGATGCATCCAGGTCCTTCTCCATGTCCTAAATTCTCCTCTCATATTAGTGGGCATGGCCTATCCCACACTGCAGGCCCCCTTCCATGAGGGGCCTCATAGCAGCTGCGTGGTCTGCCTCTATTGGAGGTATGCCACCGTATTACCGGTAATGTGCTGGGAAAAGTGGCAACCCTATATGTACTGCATCTATTATGCAGTGCTAACCTCTGTCACGCCAGCTATGGTGAAACTACGACTCCCAGCATGCTCTACTTATTTCTATGGAGTTCTAAAAACAGCCAAGCAAGTGTGCATCTTGGGAGTTGTAGTTTTACCATAGCTGGGGTGCCGGAGGTTAGCCATCACTGGGTTATGGAGACTGCTTTCATAACCCCCAAAAGTAGGAAACCATACATAGGACAGTGGGTGACGATACAACACACAGAATGGAAAGCATAATCTATATACCAGCGTCAAGAGAGATTACAGGGAGGTATAAGAGGAGGGAACTACAAATCCCAGCATGCTCAGGTCATTATTATGGGATATCAGAGGATGTTTCAGGAAGTTGGTCTATAATGAGTACTACAACTCCAAAGCTGTTATATGATGTCAGGGGATATTACAAGAGGTTGAGGCGGAAAGAAAAGAACTACAACTCCCAGCATGTCCTGGCGGGTATTATGTGATATCAAAGGATATTTCAGGGAGGGAGTATGATAGGACTACAATAGGTGTCAGACTGAGGTGCCTAGGGCCCACCAGTAACAGTTATTCTGGGGGCCCACCGTACGGATATATGCAAATATTACCTGCTCACACAGCAGCAGACCGCAGCAGGACACTACAGGGTGATTGATAGTGTTGAGCGCGAATATTTGCAAAGTGAAATTTAATCGTGAATATCGAGATTTCGCAAATATGTTGAATACATGACCCCATATTCGCAATTAGGAATATTCGCTCTTAAGATGGATAGTAATAGGGAAACTGTATTGAAAATAAAAGATTCAGACATAATTCCCCCAACCTTAATTGCTTTCTATAACAATTTCCACTATTCCTGTCAGAGTAAAGACTTACACTGGGTTCAGACCTGAGCGTTTTGAAGCCTAGCGTTTTTGGTGCGTTCAAGACTGGCGTGTAGGCGCGTTTTTTCAAGCGTTTTGGTAAATAGTGTAGGCACGTTTGACGCGCGTTTATGTGATTGACTGCATAGTTGGCCAATGACCAAACAGCCCTCCCTATATAGTTTGGCCAATCTGAGGTGTGAATTTTGAAAAACGCGCGTCCATAGGCGCGTTTTACGCTGCACAAACGCCCGAACAACACGCCTATCGCGTTTCCCATTGAAGTCTATTAGCACCAAGCGCTCGAAAAAGCCCGAGTGCGAACATACTTGCTTATGCGTCGGACGTTTATAGGCGCCTACTGAACGCGCATAAAAACGCGCAAGTGTGAACCACCCTCATTGGAATGCATGGTTCCTTTACTGTTGTGCGTTTTTATGTGCGTTCAAAAGCGGCGTTTTACGCGAAAGTGTGAACTGAGTGTTAGGGTACTTTCACACTGGCGGTTTGGATTCCGCTTGTGAGATCCGTTTCAGGGCTCTCACAAACGGTCCAAAACGGATCAGTTTTGCCCCAATGCATTCTGAATGGATAAGGATCCGTTCAGAATGCATCAGTTAGGCTCCGTTCCGCCTCTATTCCGTTTTGGAGGCGGACACCAAAACGCAGCATGCAGCATTTTGGTGTCCGTCTGAAGAGGCGGAGCCTAACGAATCCGTTTTGAATTACAATGTAAGTCAATTTGGACAGATCCGTTTTCAATGACACAATAGGGTGCATTTGAAAACGGATCCGTTCCCCATTGACTTTCAATGTAATTCAAAACGGATCCGTTTTGGACTTTGTCATTTTTCTTTTAACCAATGCAAACGGATCCATTCTGAACGGATACAAACGTTTGCATTATAGGTGCGGATCCGTCTGTGCAAATAAACAGACGGATTCGCACCAACGCAAGTGTGAAAGTACCCTTAATAGGTAAAAACTGTCCTGCAAATGTTCGTCACTTGAATATTCGCATTAATCTATTCGCGGTTTGTATTCCCTTTCCTACCAAGCGTTAACAGGTTGTGTCAGACTCCAGTACGCTGGATGTATTGCGAAAATTCGTATATGTCTTTTTCGCACCTTTCCATTCGCACAAATGACTCCCGCCATGTCAAGCTTTTAATACATGTAAAGCTGTTTGAACGTTATTAATAACGAATAGATTCTATGCGCACGCGAATATAACTTGAAAAATTAATCGCGATGATATTGAATGCGAAATAACGAATATTGCAAAATCGCGAATATATATGACGAATATGATGCAAATTATTTGTCAAATATCGCGAAATCGAATATGGGTCTTTGCGCTCATCACTAGTGATTGATTATAGAGGTCCTTACAGCGACTTCAAGTGCCTAGAAAACGAGGATACTGGCTGTCCTGCTTCTGTGTCTACAGCCATCTCAGCCACCAGATGCATCTATAGTAATAAACTGTTTTTATATGAACATAGGCTGCTTGAGACGCTGTCTGCTGCCTGTCTATATGTAGTGAAGTCCCTCTACTGTGCCATGTGTGCAGAGGGTGGGGAACTAGGGACCTAGGTTGATCGGGTCCCACTGGGGGATTCACCTGTGCCCAAGCCTGGTGCCGTACATTGTATAGCGGCTGTGCCTGGTATGGCAGCCCAGCCCCATTCACTTCTATGGGGCTGAGAGCGATACCATGCACAGCTGCTGTATAATGTACGGCGCTGTGCCTGGTAAGCACGGAGAAGGCCGTGGTGTTCACAGGAGCGCCGATGCCTTCTCAAACAGCTGATTGGTGGGGCTCCCTGGAGTGGGAGGGGTTGTCAGGAAATAAAAGCCCTGAACCAGAATTGCAGTTTTTTTCTGTTATTTTGCCCCCACCCCCCCAAAAAAATACTGTAAAGTCAAAAAGTCTTATGAACTCCAAAATGATGCTGATAAAATTATAGGTAATCCTGCATCCAGCTCTGTTGATGGAAAGATAAAAAAAGTTATATGGAGACACAAAGCAGTGCTTTTTAAGGCTTTTCATTATTTTATGTAGTAAAACAACACAAAATCTGTGAAGATTGGTATTGCTGTAATCATACTGACCTGAAAAGTAAGTTTGTCATGTCATTGTTACTGCATAGTGGACATTTCTGCAGGAGAGTATTGGGGGGCACAGCAGACACACTGGGGGAACTATAGATGGGCCGTAATACAACTGGCACTTTATAGGGGATTATTACTACTGGGGTATACAGGAGGACCTTATTACTACTGGGAATATGACAATGGGGTCTTATTAATATCGGGGCGCTACAGAGTGCCTCATTACTACTGTGGAGAGAGCACTGTGGAGGCATCTACTGGGGGCACTATGGGGACATTGTGGGGGGATAGAACTATGGGGGCACTCAATGGGGATTAGGGCATGTTCATGGACAGAGAGACAAGACAACATTAAAGGACATCAATTTCTCAGGGGTTTAGCCACCGATAAGTGGGGTTGCCCCTTCCGGGGCGGGTGCTCTGCTTTTAGGCAGAGGTAATCCCAGGGACATAAGAGGGATAATTGTATCCTTTAGTCCTGACCTCACTACTAAACCTTCTCTACCATGTCACTCGTGGTCATCAAAACTTTAAGTCAGAAATTTTGACTCCTATTTATTGACACTGATAGCCATCTGGATATCTCTGTATAGCAGTGTCAAGATACTCGGATATATCAGTATTTAGATGATAAGCTTCTGATGATATGATAAATTACAATTATTTTATCCATTTTGTTTTCTATTATTTGGGAGGGATGAATTTTGCTTTCTTGTTAAATTATAATTAAAAGTTAAGTTTTAGAGAAAAAATTGCCAGCCTGCAATGATATTAGTGATTATATTTTTCTCCCAGTATCAACTTCAGTGATATATGTTCATGGACTGGCATGCATTATGGGAGGGCACTATCGTGATATTGACTCTACTAGGGCCTCTAAGGCCTCTTGCACACGAACGTGTGCGCCCTGTGCCCGTGCTGCGGGCCGCAAATTGCGGCCCGCAATGCACGGGCACCACTTGAATGGGTCCATGATCTGCCCGTTCCGCAAAAAGATAGGACATGTTCTATCTCTTTGCGGTACGGAACACCACAGAAACACTCCGTAGTGCTTCCGTAGTGTTCCGTTCCGTAATTCCGTTCTGCACCGTTCCGCATCTCCGGATTTTCGGACCCATTGAAATGAATGGATCCGCATCCGTGATGCGGAATGGCCACGGAATGGTGCCCGTGTATTGCGGATCCGCAAATGCGGTCCGCAATACAGGCACGGGGCACACACGTTCGTGTGCAAGAGGCCTAAGAGAGACTTTTTTTGTACTGGCATGAATTATAAGGTGGTATTTTTTGTACTGGCACACATTATAAGGAGCCAATTTTTGCACTGCCACAGCATTACACTATTTACTAGGTGCGGTTATTTTTTAGGTCACTTTATGGAAATAATCTGTGTGATACTAGTATTTTCAGGGGGACTGTTTCTGCAGTGGGGAGCACAGCAGAAACATTATTGGGGGAGTCAGGATGGAGTGGGAGGGTGATGGAAAATAGGAACCTTTTTGTCAAACTCTGCAGAGACGAGAGATGGCTAAAAGAAATAATCATGGCGGTCTGGTCCGAATGGAGAAGATGAGGAAAGAGAACGTCTATATCAGAGGAGACGTTACTGGATATATGCGGTATGTGGTACTGTATTACCTTGTATGTTTTGTAGCACTATGTGTAATGTTTTACAAGTATTTCTGTATGGCCAGACACACGCAAGCAAGTCGGATGCGATAAACTCAAAGCGTTCTGGCCTCAACTCCTCTGACAGGTTCAACTCACTTGTGTATGTCTGGCCTAAGAGTAGGGCTGGGGGGTTAGGTTGAGAATTTAGCATTGGGGGGCAGTTTTTATTTTTGCCTAAAGCGGTAGAAAGGCTAGGTGCACTACTGCCCGTTGCCACAAAGTATTGAGGGAAGGGGGGCCCAAGCTGAACTCTTGCACCAGGGCCCATGAACCTTTAGCTACGCCCCAGGGCATGGTCATAATGTTGAGGGCCCTGAGCATCATCTATTTATCCCCAGGAATGTGACGAGGGGACATCCTCTGCGTCTGGAGGAAAGAAGGTTTGTACACAAACATAGGAGAGGATTCTTTACGGTAAGAGCAGTGAGACTATGGAACTCTCTGCCTGAGAAGGTGGTGATGGCGAAGTCACTAAAAGAGTTCAAAATGAGCCTGGATGTATTTCTGGAGTGTAATAATATTACAGGTTATAGCTACTAGCAGTGGCGTACATAGAGAAGTAAGGGCCCCATAGCAAGGATCAAACCAGGCCCCACACAGGACAGAAAGGGCCATTTTTCCACTGCCTCATTTGCTAAAAGTTCTTCCTTTAGAGGGTAGAGTCCTGATCAATTTTTCACCTCAAGTAAAAGGGGAGATGATCCCAACTGACTGGGCCCCCCTGTTGCCCTGGGCCCCATAGCAGTCGCATAGTCTGCCACTATGGTAGTTATGCCCCTGGCTACTAGAGATGGGTCGTTGATCCAGGGAGTTATTCTGATTGGAGTTGGGAAGGAATTTTTTTCCCCTAAAGTGGGGAAAATTGGCTTCTACCTCACAGTTTTTTTTTTGCCTTTCTCTGGATCAACTTGCAGGATAACAGGCCGAACTGGATGGACAGATGTCCTTTTTCAGCCTTATGTACTATGTTACTATGTGACTTCAGAACAGAACCTCTGAGATGAACATGCGGTAGATGCTCATGTGACAGTTTCTCAGGTCCTTAAGCCACAAGAAGATCAAGATTTTAGACAGGTGGTTACTGCAGATCAGATATTTATCTAGATCATTCTACATTTTGGCTTTGGGGATTTTTTGCCCTGATTTGCGTCAAAACCACAATGCACAATATTACTCACAGATGTCTGCAGACGTGTGCAAGAATGTGGGGCAGGAGGCTTAATTGTAGTCCTCTGACAGCACTGTCTGAGGAGACTCTGGACCCCACTGGCCCACCAGCAATTCTCCTGGTACAGTAAATGGGCAGTCTGCCCCAATCCCCATAAATCCGTTCACTTGTTACTCCGTGTGCATACCGTTTCCATATGTCCGTAATTATGTTCCACAAAAAAATAGAACATGTCCTATTATTGTCCGTATTACGGGCAAGGATAGGACTGTTCTATTAGGGGCCAGCTGTTCTGTTCCGAAAAATACGGAATGCACACGGACGTCATGTGTATTTTTTTCTGATCCATTTTTTGCGGACCGCAAAATACATACGGTCGTGTGCATGAGGCCTTAAGGCGATTAAATATATAATTTAATCTTGCACTGTTCTTTTGTCTCGATCCCCAAGTCCAACACGTCCGTGTTTTAGTATAAGGGCTCATGCACACGACCTTATGTATTTTACGTTTGCGTTCCGTATATGGACCGTAAACGGAACCATTCATTTCAATGGATCCGCAAAAAAAACTGAAGGTACTTCGTCTGCCTTCCATTTCCGTTTTTCCATTCCATTCAAAGATAGAACATGTCCTATTATTGTCTGCATAACAGACAAGGATAGTACTGTTCCATCAGGGGCCAGCTGTTCCGTTCCGCAAAAAACGGAATGCACACTGACGTCATCCGTATTTTTGTGGATCCGTTTTTTGCGGACCACAAAATACTGAAAAGGCCATTCGTCGTGTGCATGAGCCCTTACATGCTGCCTGGTCTGGTTTCTGGGCCGATATAATCCCGGAACAGGCTTATATCTAAGGAGGGCTGGCAGGGCTCTGTTTCACTGGGGCAGTGAAAGGGCTTTCCCAGCTTGTCAGGGTTGTGAGCGAGTGTTATGCCACGCCGGAGGTCACGTAGGCCACCCTCTCTCACTTGTGCCTGTGTGGACAGGAGGTGTCTGTGTAAAGCTGTGCCAAGCTGACCTTACCTACTCCCATCTTGGTAACAAGTGACGAGACCGTACTGCGTGATCCCGACGTGGTGTGACATCAGTCATCACTACTGTATTCCGCAGAGCTTTACAGACATTAGCATAACGCTGTCCCCATGGGGCTCACAATATAAGTTCCCTATCAGTATATCTTTGGAGGGTGGGAGGAAACCACAGTACCCAGAGGAAACCCTCACAGACACGGGGAGAACATACAAACTCCATGCAGATGTTGTCCTTGGTCGGATCCTCTGTTTCTAATGTGTAAACAATCACTGGACTATTCGTCCTCTGTATCCTTTACATGTGATCACTGGGCTATCTCCCTCTGTATCCCATGTATCCAATCACTGGACTATTACCCCTCTGTATGCTGTATATATCATCAGTAAAATACTCCTCTGTATCCTGTATTTCCAGTCAATGGACTATTCCCAATCTGTGTTTCTGATCACTTCCACCTTGTGCCCCATGTATCCAGTCAGTGGTCTTTTTCCACTCTGTATCCTTTGTATTCAATCGCTGGACTATAACCTTTGTGATCAGTGAATATTTCTTCTTTGTATCTTGTGTAACCGATCACTGGACTATTCCTGCTTTGCATCATCGGCTCGCGGTCTATGGTATTTGGTAAGTTTCCCCTTTTCGCTATTTATTTTACATGCAGTAGGTCATGGAATGAGTATAATTCCTTAATGGAGGTAAGATGTAAACTCCGCAGGTTCATGAATATAAACCTTCCACAATCTGGACTTTCTTTCAGTAAGATAAATATTTTACGATCGTGCTTGGATGATCCATAGTGTGAAGTGCGACTCCAGCTTTAATGTAGCTGAAAATACTAGGAAATTGCCCCATAAATCCTAGCCTCCTCTCACAGGACCCCACCAAAAACGTCAACGCCCATACTGGGACCACCTGTAAATGCAATATAACAATAATAAAGGGTTATATTTAGATTCATACATACTTTCATACAGCCTCATCTTTCTGACATTTCATACTCTCACACCTTTACATTAACAGTTTTCATGGGATCATTTCCAAAAACGTGGAATGTGGCCTGTTCCATATTATCCAAAAGACAAATAAATGAAAGCAAAGAATGAGATGCAGATCGCCCAGAGACAGCTACCTCCTCCTCCTCTCTCTGTGCTGCAGTCTCAAACTGTGACCGCACCAAGAAGGGACATGTGTTCTTCCTGATGCAGTTTATAAACGGAGAATGAAAATATCTGTGTAATGTGAACTATGGCATGGATTTTTCATTAAACTCTATAGGAGGCAGTTTATGAGTGGCCACATTACTATAACCTAAGAGATGATTGGTTTGTGAAAATACGCCCATCTGATTGTTTTCCTAGTGATACTTATATTCAAGATCCACAAGCCTTCACAATCTCAGCACCCCTTAAAGTGACACTGACAGGCCGATTTTGCATACAGACATATTGGCATCATGATATCAGTCTCCATTAAGTCATTAAAAATATACTAATTTTACCCCCATCTGTAGTTTCATTTGCGATAAAAATAGGTTTTATATATATGGTAATTACCTTCCTAACGTGCCCAAGGGGCTGTTCCTCCGTTCATTTGTGCCCAGCCATGCCCCTGATCTCTGAGCCCAGCGCCGCCATGCTGTTAATTTATTCACCCTTCTCCGTCCTCTTTTTTTTCTCAGTGCGCTGTAATCCCGCACTGGCACATGCGCGATAACAGGCTCTGAGGTTGCTGCCAGGACACCGCGCGGCCCGGACGTGTGTGATATCTGCGCATGCGTGGGATTACGGCGCACTGAGAAAAATAGAGGACGGAGAGGAGTGAATAAATTAACAGCGGGGCGGTGCTGGGCTCAGAGATCAGGGGCGTGGCTGGGCACAAACGCCCCCCCCCCCCTTCCCTTTTGGGCAGAAGTGGGCTAGTCCTGCTTGCTACCAGAAGAAGATGAGGCAGTTCTAGATTGTTCCAGTTCAAACTCCATGTTGGAAGGAAGTAGCAGTCAGAGCAAAGTGTTCTTTGGATAAAAATGAGTTGTTAACTGAGTGTCAGGAGGGGAATAATAGTCGACAGCACCCCATCCAAGGATACCAGAGCAGATAAGAACAGCAGTTCAAAGTACAGAAGCCATTGAGGGGTGAGCACGTTGACGTCATCGCAGGTCCTTTTGCAGGTCATGCAGAAAGAAGAAAGAAGAGGATACCGGCTGCGCGATCAAGTGGATGAGGTGAGTTTTTAAAATTATTTTTAACCCCTGAATGGACATATTATTTAGTATTCTGACTTAAGAATGCTATTATTTTCCATTATAACCATGTTATAACGGAAAATAATAAAGTGAAGCTCAGGTCCTCATTGACTTTAATGGGGTTCGGGTTCGGGGTCAAGTTCGGGTCCCGAACCCGAACTTTGACCTGAAGTTTGTCCGAACCAGGCAAACACGAATTTCCACGGGTTCGCTCATCCCTAGTCACAAATCATTTGCTGTGATCTGTCAGCCTGACAGGAGTGAGGAAGGCCAGCTACATCGTGGGTAAGCTAGTAACGTCAAGCAACTTTCTGAGGTTATTTATCAGAAACTGAACTTTCCTTGTCACAAAGCTCTCAAAACAAATGGTATATAAATCATTATAATCCAATAAAGAAGAATTATATATAGATTACTAGACTGTACTGTGTCTGTGCATTTATTTATACGTTTCTCTATATACAATACATATATTTGTAAGGCCTCATGCACATGGCCATTGCAATTTGCGGTCCCCAATGTACGGGCAACATCCGTGCAGCGGCCGGGACGGATCGAGACCCATTTAACTTGATTGGGTCCGTGATCCGTCCGCACCGCAAAAAAATAGAACATGTTCAAGTTCAGGTGAATGATGCGGGGAGCACACGGCTGGTGCCCGCATATTGTGGATCCGCTGTTTGTGTGCTGCAATGCGGCCACGGCCGGGCAACAGCCGTGTGCAGGAGGCCTTAGGCTGTGTTCACGAAACCATAACACAAGCAGTCGTCGCACCTGTAGCATCCCCAAGTCAGGGCAATGTGTGGGACTAACCTGGGGAATGCCAGTGATGGAGAGGCCGGCACGCTGTTCCTCTGGGGCACTCTCTGGGTTCTTGAAGGGACACAGCCAGGTGCAAGGTGAGGTGCCCTTGGTGTTGTAGTTTAACGTGCCTATGGCTAAGTCCCTGATGTTTCGTGACGCCAGTGCCAATAAACGGTGGCACACCGTATTTATAGTAGGAATAATAGAGGTGCAGACTTGTAGCTTGAAAACAGAATTCCAACTTTACTGAACAGTGGCAATACAGAAGGCAACCTCTTAAAACAGTTCTTGTTGCAGACAATAAACTTTTGTACAGTCGCAGTTACAGCAGGCTTACATCCAGCAAGGTAAAATAGAGGGTAAAATAACAGGACTTTGAATTGCAGGTGAACCTTACTTTCTTCCTGGCTTGTCCTGACTGGCAATTATTCTTCAAGGCCCCAATGCCCTACTCCTGGCTTATATCCTTGAATCTCCAGTTTACAGTGTACCTCCTCTTGACATTTAGTACCTCTTGCTCTAGGGATTGCCTCTGCTTGACTTCTGCTGACTTGCCTAGGCCCGTGACATGTGGCCTTCACAGACTCCAGGGTCTGCACTCCTTCCCAGGCCCATGGCCTGGTGTAGACTTCACAGGCTCATGGCCTGGAGTAGACTGAACTGAGCTTTCCTTCCCTGACTGGGCCTTATATAGACTAGGGCTACCTAGCTCCCTCTAGTGACTAGAGCTGGAATTACATCCCTAGCCGGCCTGCACATGGCACATTTCACAGTAACAGGGAATTAAATATCATAAATTACATTGCATTTAAGAATAGGACTTTTACCAGCCTCCCCATAATTGAGAGGAACGACAGCATCCAAGTGACCCTTCTGTAGTGACGGGTATTACAACTCCCGTACACTACATACCCCGCTGCTTTAAGCTGAGTACGCCCTCGTACTCTAACAGGGTACCGCCCGACTGGAATTTTCACCTGAAAGAGACAAGAAAAACATGCAGGCATACATACATATCAGTACTCAATTCCATCTGCATTGCAATTATTATCAGGTCCAGCTGGTAACGGAGAAGTGCGGTGACAAGGGGCGTCGCTCTCTTCCTTCAGGATAGTGAATGGAACTGGGGCGCTGACCTGGCACAGCGGATGTTAGGGAATACCAGGATAGTCCATGACAATGAATGAGTCCATAATAAAAGCGATATCACAGAGGCTCACACATAGGAAGTCCATCTCTGGGCACATAGACTTAGATAAAATATTTGAGCAATAAATAAGGTCAGCAGCACATACATAAAATGACAATACAGGACTTTGACAATACCAGAGTAACACCTTTCTGGCAAGTCCTGCGTATATTTAAAGTGCTGACATAAAAGCCCTTTTCAACCTGAAATGGGGGTTAAAAGGGGATAAAGTGCAAATAAAAGCACAACTTGGAATTATTAAAGTACTTGACGCCAAAATGGTAGCAGCAGGCAGGATGTCCCGGAACAGAAAGAGGCAGGCTGGGAGCAGTGATTCCACAGTGGCTACTTATCTTCACAACAATGCCACCGGCCGTGGAGAACTGGCAGCAAGCTCCACCAGCCTGACAAACTTAAGGGGGCAGTTCCTGCAACAAAGATGATGTCCCTGTGAGGATGAGCAAAAATGGCCTAGCAGGCCTGCTCACAGGTACGTATCAAATGAACCCTGTTCATCAGAGGTAGTGCAGCCCTGTGCTGCTGGTAGTCTGGGCCATGCACCAGGGCCACTTGGAGGGGGTGCCCACCAAAGAGAATGGGCTGGAAACATCACCGGTATTGGGCCTACCCACCTCACTGGCCCGCTGGGTTGCGGACAAATAGGAGCTGTTGGTCTCAGGACACGGGCCGGCGCTGGGGTAGACACTTCCTCTTGCCGGGACATAACGCTCCCGTCAAGGCGGACTCGGCTCCTGGCATAAGTCAATTTATCCGCTTTTACACGGACCTTGGGTGGCTCAGCGTTAGCAGTAGGACCTTGAACTATGGGTTCGGGTGGTACAGGGGTCACAGGTAACTCACCACCGCTGGACTGCTGCGCTGCCTTCTTAGACTCTGTCACTTGCCGCAGACCATCCAGGTGAACTTGCAACATAGCGATCCGCTCCTCCAGGGCGGCGATCTCACTGCTGGATTCCGGCACACTTGCAGCAGGCTCAGACGAGGTTCTTTCATGGCGGTTCCTCCGCAGGGCATCCATCGCTTCACTAAACTGGGCCATCCGCGCCCAATCAGCGGCTGTCTTCTCTCGTCGCGGCAGCTCTGGAGAGGGGTAAGGACTGGGAGGCTTGTCCAGGATCGTCGGCTGCCAGAAGATGTTCGGGCCGAGAAAGGAACTCTTCTCCTGGTACGTATTCCGGATGGGTCCCGGCGGGTCCTCTGCCTCCACCGGCTCTTCTGTTTCTTCCCAGTCCTCTGGTACCGGTCCTGGACGGGTCACCGCCGTGGCATATGGGCCTCGCAGGCCCTCCGCGGGAGTGAACTCCACTCTCTCTCCGACCGCTAGATTATGCAGTCGCCCTGGGAGATAGCTGCGCTTGACGGACCGGCGATTCACATAATAGTCCCGGTTGGTGCCGGTTTCCTGGATGAATCCAAATCCTCTGACCTTGTCAAACTCCAGTACTACTCCGGTGCGGCGTTCGAGCTGAGGCTTGCTGTCCCTGGAATCCTCATAGATCCGCTTGGTGACTTCCTCGAAATACTTTTTCTGAGTGGTGGTTTTTAAAGTTGCCGCCACTCTGATCTCGGCCATCAGGGCCGACCACGCGGGGTTCCGCGGGAGGAAGCCTTCTCGCTGCGGGTGGAAATGGCAGGGCTCGGCTTGTGGCCATGGACAGGTTTGGGCCATGTCGCTGGGAGTATACGCTGGGGGCACAGGGCGCTCCTTAGTTGCTCCTGGGGTCGCCTCCATTGCTCCAACTACGGCTCCGGATCCCTCTGATTCAGGTAGGAAGCCCCGTAGCAGGGTGAGCCACTGTTCCTGCAGGCTCCACCCCGTCGTTTCTTGCACGCCCCCTAGGTATTTCAGTATAGGGTAGGCGGTGTCCATATTATAATCCTCAAAGGAAGGCGTTACCTCCAGGTCGTCTTCTCCTCCCTCTTGGAGGGTTTTGGCGCCAATTTTTCGCGCCACTGAGGTCAGGGATGGCGCAAGAAGAAGTCCAATGGCGCCGGCGGCCATCTTGGGCGCCATGATGCATCAATTCAATGACAGCAAGCAGGATGCTAAAAAGTCCACAAAAACACACTTTGAAGTGGCGATTTTCTTCCTCTTGATAGCGCAACACTGCACAGCGCTTTGTGGAGGTTTTAGGGACACTTTTTTGTACGTTTTAAGTCCACAAAGTTCACTTCAAATAAACAGGCGTTTTGTCACTTGGCAAACTGGTTAAGGCACAAAGTTCACGTTTTTGCTCACAGTCCGTAAAACGTGCGTATCCTGTTCGTGACGCCAAAATGTAGCATCCCCAAGTCAGGGCAATGTGTGGGACTAACCTGGGGAATGCCAGTGATGGAGAGGCCGGCACGCTGTTCCTCTGGGGCACTATCTGGGTTCTTGAAGGGACACAGCCAGGTGCAAGGTGAGGTGCCCTTGGTGTTGTAGTTTTTCGTGACGCCAGTGCCAATAAACGGTGGCACACCGTATTTATAGTAGGAATAATAGAGGTGCAGACTTGTAGCTTGAAAACAGAATTCCAACTTTACTGAACAGTGGCAATACAGAAGGCAACCTCTTAAAACAGTTCTTGTTGCAGACAATAAACTTTTGTACAGTCGCAGTTACAGCAGGCTTACATCCAGCAAGGTAAAATAGAGGGTAAAATAACAGGACTTTGAATTGCAGGTGAACCTTACTTTCTTCCTGGCTTGTCCTGACTGGCAATTATTCTTCAAGGCCCCAATGCCCTACTCCTGGCTTATATCCTTGAATCTCCAGTTTACAGTGTACCTCCTCTTGACATTTAGTACCTCTTGCTCTAGGGATTGCCTCTGCTTGACTTCTGCTGACTTGCCTAGGCCCGTGACATGTGGCCTTCACAGACTCCAGGGTCTGCACTCCTTCCCAGGCCCATGGCCTGGTGTAGACTTCACAGGCTCATGGCCTGGAGTAGACTGAACTGAGCTTTCCTTCCCTGACTGGGCCTTATATAGACTAGGGCTACCTAGCTCCCTCTAGTGACTAGAGCTGGAATTACATCCCTAGCCGGCCTGCACATGGCACATTTCACAGTAACAGGGAATTAAATACCATAAATTACATTGCATTTTAAGAATAGGACTTTTACCAGCCTCCCCATAATTGAGAGGAACGACAGCATCCAAGTGACCCTTCTGTAGTGACGGGTATTACAACTCCCGTACACTACACACCCTCTCTACAAACACATATTTATATTGTGCTGTATTCACATCAACATTTTGTTTTGTGTTCTTCTGATCCATCAGAAGAACAGAATAAAATATAATCCTCTTATTTGAGCATCCGTTGTGCTTATTTTGCATCCGTTTTTGTCAGAGATCCGTTATTTTGGATGGGAAAAAGGTGAAGGACTTTTTCTCCCATCCAAAATAAAGGATCTCTGACAGAACTGACAAAAACGGATGCAAAAAAGCACAACGGATGGTGTGTGATAGGCTGTCTGCACACATACAGTAGATATTAAAATGTCAGGTTTCTGTGCTGTAATAAATTAGACAAAGATAAATAATTTCAGAGCTTTTTCCACCTTTAATGTGACCTATAAACTGTACAACTCATTTGAAAAACAAACTGAAATCTTTTAGGAAGAGGGAAGAAAAAAATATAAAAATAATATGGTCGCATAAGTGTGCACACCCTTAAACTAATACTTTGTTGAAGCCCCTTTTGATTTTATTACAGCACTCATTATTTTTGGGTATAAGTCTATCCGCATGGCACATTTTGACTTGGCAAGATTTGCCCACTCTTCTTAGCAAAAACACTCCAAATCTGTCAGATTGTGAGGGCATCTCCTGTGCACAGCCCTCTTCAGATCACTGCACAGATCTTCAATCGGATTCAGGTCTGGGCTCTGGCTGGGCCATTCCAAATCTTGAATCTTCTTCTGGTGAAGCCATTCCTTTGTTGATTTGGATGTATGCTTTGGGTCGTTGTCATGCTGAAAGATGAAGTTCCTCTTCATGTTCAGCTTTCTAGCAGAAGCCTGAAGGTTTTGTGCCAATATTCACTGGTATTTGGAACTGTTTAGAATTCCCTCCATCTTAACTAAGGCCCCAGTTCCAGCTGAAGAAAAGCAGCCCCAAAGCGGGATGCTGCCACCACCATGCTTAACTGTGGGGATGGGGTTCTTTTGGTGATGTGCAGTGTTGTTTTTGCACCAAACATATCTTTTGGAATTAAGGCCAAAAAGTTTAACCTTGGTTTCATCAGACCATAACCTTTTCTCACATGCTTTTGGGAGACTTCAGATGTGTTTTTGCAAAATGTAGCCTGACTTGGATGTTTTTTCTTTGTAAGAAAAGGCTTTCGTCTTGCCACTCTACCCCATAGCCCAGACATATGAATAATACGGGAGATTGTTGTCACATGTACCACACAGCCAGTACTTGCCAGATATTCCTGCAGCTCTTTTAATGTTGCTGTAGGCCTCTTGGTAGCTCCCTCTGATGCTTTGGAAGCTCTCTGTGGACCATGGATTTTGCTGTGGGATGCAACTAAGGCCTCTTTCACACTAGCATTTTAGCTTTCCGTCCTAGAGATCCGTCCTTGGGTCTCTAGGACGGAAAGCTACTGATCAGGATTATCCCCATGCATCCTGAATGGAGAGAAATCCGTTCAGGATGCATCAGGATGTCTTCCGTTCAGTATGTGAATGTTTTTTGGACGTTGACAAAAGCGCAGCATGCTGCGGATTTGTCTCCGTCCAAAAATCCGGAAGACATGCCGTAACGCCGGATCGGAATTAATGCCCATTGAAGTGCATTAATCCGGATCCGGCCTTAAGCTAAACGTCGTTTCGGCGCATCGCCGGATATGACGTTTAGCTTTTTGTCAATGGTTACTATGGCAGCCAGGACGCTAAAGTCCTGGTTGCCATAGTAAAAGTAGGGGAGCGGCATACTTACATTCCGTGCGGCTCCTGGGACGCTCCAGGATGACGTCAGGGCGCCCAGTGCATAGATCACGTGATCGCATGGATCACGTGATCCATGCGCTGCGGGCGCTCTGACGCCATTCAGAGCGCCCGGGAGCCGCACGGACGGTAAGTATGCCGCTCCCACTGCTACTATGGCAACCAGGACGCTAGTAGCGTCCTGGCTGCCATAGTAACACTGAAAGCATTTTGAAGACTGATCAGTCTTCAAATGCTTTCAGTTCACTTGCGTTGTGCCGGATCCGGCATGCACTTCCGGCGACGGAAGTGCACGCCGGATCTTCACAACGCAAGTGTGAAAGAGGCCTTAGAAAATTTCAAGAAAGACCAATGTAATATTCGTGTAATGCGCGCAAAATACAGGCGTGGGTCACTTTTGCTACATTTTCCAAGCTGCTAGAAGTTTCCTGAGACTGGAGATAATGGTTGTCACGGCAGAACATTACAATAGCGTTATATGCAGATAGAGTACTCCAATATATTTGCGATTGCTCTAATCTGCACTAATGATGCGAATATTTTGACACAATACGTGACATTTCACATTTTGCAAGGTCTCTATGTATGTATGGACAGCAGAACCTATCACACTACCTAACACCCTGCACTACAACAGCTACACTATATTAGGATATAACCTACACTGACTATTTCCCACTAACTATCTGTATTATGCATAGAAGCTAACTAACTATCTATCTAATGTAGTGTGGAAAGCACAGAGCACAGCAATGACACTGCTGTCTCTCTCAGAACTTTAAAAAAACTGTAGAAAATGGCTACTGGGGAGGTTCCTATATAGTAAGAGGTAGGCAACTTTCCTACTGGTTGCTAGGGATGTTGCTAAGCTCAGACAAAGACATTGCAGCCTTCTCATTGGCCCACAAGCAAGAAGAAAGCTTACTGATCTCGAATATTCAAAAT
>CM065590.1:455669532-455957451 GCA_033119425.1 Bufotes viridis
GAAAAGACACTGAAAAGTTTTGACCTTCTGAGACAGGAATTTTATATTCCACATAAGTATTTCTATCTATATTTGCAGCTGAGGCAGGAAAAACAGGGGAAGATCCAACCTGCACCCAACTGTATAATTCTAGACTATACGATAAAATCAGGTACCACAAGCGGGGTGATATCCCTCTATTACAATACGCTCAGGACAGAAATCAATAAAGCTAATCCACTACAGCTATACGAGAAATAGAAGACAGATGTAGAAGACTTGACAAAGGAGCAATTGGAGGAAATACTTACTGATTGTCCAACATTGTCAATAAGTGAGTCATATAGAATTTCCCAGCTATATCTACTACACAGGGTTTACAGAACGCAAGAGTTTCTATACAGAATGGGCTACCGTATGGATGACGTATGCCCGCGCTGTGATACCTCGTGGGCAAACCTGATCCACCTCATGTGGAATTGCCCACGACTGAGGAGATATTGGGTGGAGGTAGTAGAACTTATGAACAGAATCTTTCAGTCTAGTCTAGAGGTTACCACCCTGACATGTCTACTTGGATATGTGAAAGTACCGAGAGGAATGTTGGCTATCATGCGTATATTATACCAGGCACGAAAATGCATTGCATTTCACTGGATTGATAAAACAGCACCGACAGTTCAGGAGGTAGTGAAAAGAGTACACACATTGATACAATTGGAAAAATATGTTTACCTTAAGAGAAACTCAATTAAAAAATACGAGGTGATCTGGTCTTCATGGGTCTCGTATTATAATCTCTCTTAGAGAGGGTTGGTAAATTTGGAAGCAGGGAGATAGGAATGGGTCATGTTCTTCTTTGCCTATGTTAGAATGGATCTGAATGGCTGAATGAATGTATGCGCCGGGACGTCACGTGAACACATGACAAGCTACAGAAGTCCTTCAACGAAGAGATATCATCAACACTAAAAAAGGACATTGCTACCTAACGGGACTTATTATTTCTGGTCATGGACTGCACCCTCCACCTTATGATTGTGGATTTTTTGATGCTGGGTGGGTATGGGAGGGATAGGGTGGGATGTGTTGGGATATTGATTTACTTGCATTTGAAAAAAATTCAAAACTTAATAAAAATAATCTGATTAAAAAAAAATATTTTTGTGCCACTAATACATGCCAAAAAGGGCTTTAGAACATATAACTGCACCGCTGAACAGCAAATAATATATATTTTTTGCAACTAATACACGCCAAAAAGGGCTGTAATTTTCTCACCACAAAATGGCTAATAAGCTCTTTTGCCCACTAATACAAGCCAAAAATTGCTTTAGAACATATAACTGCACCACACAAGGGCAAATAAGACACAGAAATATTTCCTTGTAATAAACCCTGTTGGCTGTATCAAACAGCACTTGCATCCCAACAATAAGAACGGTTTGCTGGAATTACAGAGCTGTATAATTGCAATTTGGATCCCTAGTTAGTGCAGCAAGGTGTAATAGGATTGTTCCAATTACCCAGGCTGTAAACTCCCCTACTTTCCCCTTTTCTGCTTCAATACTTCAATACTGTATGACTCCTCCCTATCTTTTCCCTGAACTTCTATACAGCAAAATAAAAGTTTTAAAGTCTTTTCTATTACTGTCCCTAGTGCCTGTTGACGTCTCTCCCTGCACTAAGTACACTGAAAAATGGCTGAATCCAAGATGGCTGAGGCTATTTATAGGGCTGTGACTAGAGTTGAGCAGACACCTGGAAGTTCCGGTTAGCAGAGTTCGGCCGAACTTCCCCGGAAAGTCCGGGTTCAGGACCCGAACTTGACCCGAATTTGACCCCAAACCCGAACCCCATTGAAGTCAATGGGGACCCGAACTTTGGGACACTAAAATTGCTCTAAAAAAGTCATGGAAAGCGCTAGAGGGCTGCAATATGTGGGTAAGAGCAATACAAGTGCCCTGCAAACAAATATGGATAAGAAAATGACTTAAAATAAAATAAATAAAAATTAAAAATAATAATCTTGAACTAGAAGGTGGAGGTCCATATGGAGTAGGAGGTCACCAACAAAACTGTTTTTTGTTTTTAACTTTTCTTTTCTTTTTTTTTTTGGGTAGACCCTAAAACATTGGGAAATATAGAAAAGAAAACAAAGAGAAACTGCACTGGAGTATGAAAAAGGCTGGGTGAGGCCGGTATACATGTCTATTCTGCACAAGGTACGGACAATTCCTGTGGAAATCATGCCTGGTTCATTTTCATGAACGTGAGCTTGAGCCATTGGCTGTGGACAGACGGCTGCGCTTGTCTGTGATAACGCCCCCTGCCATGCTAAACACACGTTCAGATAATACACTGGCTGCAGGGCAGGCCAGCACTTCCAAGGCATGCTGAGGCCATGTACCCAATTTGGAAACCCAGAAGTTGAACAGGGCAGACCCATCAGTCAGTCCATGTAGGCGTGTGCACACATACTGTTCCACCATGTTGCTGAAATGCTGCCTCCTGCTAAGACGTTCCATATCAGCTTGTTGTGCTGGTTCTTGTGACGTGCTGACAAAGCTTTTTCACATTTCGGCCATGCTAACCCTGCCTTCTGAGGAGCTGGCGGTGCCCCAGCTGTGTTGGCGACTTCTTTCTCCTCCTCAGCCTTCGCCTTCCGCTGAGGTCCTGGTGTAAGGTGGGAATGCCATCAGTAGCGCTCGACCAGTGTGCTGTTGTAAGGTGTATACATCACCCAACAATCTAAATACTGCCAAATTTACAGAATATATTTCACAGTCAGGTATGCAGTGCACGGGTAGTTTGAAAGAAAAATGGGGTACAGATCACCCAGCAATCTAAACGCCGCCAAATTTACAGAATATATTTCCCTGTCAGGTATGCAGTGCAGCAGGAACTCACCCTCCAAGCAACTTGTGAATGAAATGTCCACCCACAATCTAAGAGCTGGATTTACTGATTAAATTTCACCCTCAGAAATGCAGTGCAGGCCGGAAATGTACTTTATGCCAAAAAATAAGTGATTTTTTTCACCAACAATGTCTCAGTAGCATATACTGGTTATATTGCACTCTCAGAAATACAGTGCAGGACGCAAATGTTCTTCATGGCAAAAAATACGAGTTTTTTTTCACCAACAATGTCACAGTTGTAATTACTGGTTATTTTTCACTGTCAAAAATACAGTGCAGGCCGCAAATGTACTTTATTGTAAAATATAAGTCTTTTTTTTCACCAACAATGTCACAGTTCTATTAACTGGTTATATTTCACTCTGTGAAATACAGTGCAGGCCGCAAATGTACTTTTTAGCAAAAAAATAATAATTATCTGTCCCCCCAGAATCTAACAGATGGATTTTCTAAATTACTTACACTGTCACATATGCAGCAAATGGGTACTTTACAGAAAAAAATGTGAATATGTCACCCCCTGGGTCCCTGAACTCACAGACGGATTACCTATATTATTTTCACCTGCAGTGCAGGTGCACTTAAAAAATGGGTTTATGTAACCCAGTGAACTAAAAGAACAGGATTATTGTCCCTGGCACATATGCAGGTGCAAGTCCACTACACTTGCACAAAATGGCCGCCCACCTAACTAACAGACAGATAAAAAAAAATTCTGTGTCACTGAGCTCAGGGCAGAGTAAAAAAAAAATTCACTGCACCCACAAGAAAAAAATCGCTGTAGATCGCTGAGTTACCAACAAGTTCTGATATCAGATTCTTTCCTATTCTCTCCCTCACAGAAGCAGCATCCTATCCCTGCACTAGTAAGAGCTGAGTGACGTGCGGCGCTATGTGATTCCAGCTTATATAGAGGCTGGGTCACATGCTGCACTTGGCCAATCACAGCCATGCCATTAATAGGCATGGCTGTGATGGCTTCTAAGGGCACACGTTAAACGCTTGTTGATTGGCTGCACTGCAGCCTTTCAACAAGCTTTAATAAACGTCTGAACACTGAACTCGAACCCAAACTTTTATGAAAATGTTCGGGTTCGGGTCTGGGTACGAAAATTCCTAAAGTCCGGTACGAACCCGAACTTTACAGTTTGTGTTCGCTCAACTCTAGCTGTGACATCACCGGCCTGGCTGAATACATGCATGGCATTGTTGGTGATCCCTCGTTCCAAGAGTTACTTGCTCCATGTCCTAACACGTGCAGCAGCCATTTAAGGAAAAAATGCTATTCATTACCATAAAGCGTGAGGAAATTTGGATTCAGTGTGAATCGAATTTTCCCTGAAATTCGGATCGAATGCCACTTCGTCAACTTCGATTCGCTCACCTCTAATCTCAAGTTACCACAGCCAGCAATTGGTGGGTTCCTCTGACACCACACTTAGTTGGCATGGCCCAGGAACTGACTCTCTGCACTCAATCTGTCCTGCACTTGTCTCTTGCTTTTGTTGCTCCATCTGTAAACCAAGTAATGTTACTGTGCCCATGAGACAGGAGGGTGGAAGCGTGCCTGTGAGACTGTAGGGTGGAAGCCGTAGGAGATCTGGAGCCAAATACGAAAGGGGTAAACCACCTGCTACTCGGGAGACTACCTCTGAGGGACACACTAGCAATGCACGGATTCATAAAAGCAGTGGCAGGCATCACGCAGTGGTGGAGGGAAAATGCTATACTCTGAAGTGTTGTTCACACAGGAACTGGGGGAAGTTAGCGTCGCAGTATGCAGGATATGTGTTGGTAGAAGAGGCGTGTTGATCATGGCATCTGAGGGGCTAAATGACAGAGTTCAGCAGGATCTCCATTCCTTGTATGATACAGCATGCACCCGCCGCATACGGATTGGGCTCATTGCAGAAGCCTGTTCCATATCTTCCCGCAGCCACTATAGCATACAGTTATACATGATTTATAGCGATTTCTGACAAATTAATTCATAACTAATGAAATTTCTTGACAAACTTCAGCAAGTTGGTCAAATCAAAATTTTCAAAACTTTGCTCATCTCTAGCCTACCTCTGTGTATGGTTTTGTGTTGTGTGATTCTCTATACTGTATGCCACCATTCTAAAATATTATCTGCACGATGCTGCTCAATCTGGGCCTGCATGTTAAATATGCACCTCCTTTGGAGGAAATCATATTATCACTTGACTGGTCTTTGCGAGTGCTAATTGAGATGTTTCTTGGACTCAGTCCCCATGGAAATGCATATGTCCTAGACATGGGAGCACCTCCCACATCAGGGGATCCAGGAGCTTTTCAGCAAAAAAAAAAAAAACACAGGAGGAATAAAATATATCATAAGCTATATTTGTCACAGCCTCGATGATGTGCACAGTGACATGGTTGCTGTGCATGTATGGGGCAACGTGTTGTTTATGCAGCATGTATGTGCTCTTCCCCTCATATCATGGTTCCTCCCTGTTTAGTGCTAGAGGGGTTAACTATCTGCCTGGGTGTGGCCACTTGGTGATTATCTTGGCTGTGTATTCCAGGCTGGAGTTAGTTATACTCCAGCTTCTGTTTGCACAGTAGCTATGCTCCTGTCCGGGGTGTTCTATCTGTTCAGTCCTTGAGGGCCACCTAGTGGTACATTGATGTCTCTTCGATGTCATCTATGTCATCCCGTTGTCTACCTTCCCTTCACTACCCTTGCATATGTTTGGTGATGTTTATGTATTGGTGGTTGTTGTTTTGTCTAGTGGTTGTTACATGTCTGGTCTATTGGTGTCTGTAGTCCAGCATGTTTGCTAGACATGTTCCCAGTGTGTTGTACCTCCGGAAGGGGGTCTCAGGGTTCCGCGGAGTGGGAACCACAAGTCAGTGTGCAACTCTGCCTGGGGCCGCCATGCATCCTGTGCCCATGGGGGTCCAGTCATTGTTGCCACGGCAGGTAAGTGCGAGTTGTTTCTGGGCTATTACTTGCCGATACAGTAGTTGTGCACTGCCGGTCCCTTCTTTAGCAGCTAGGCCTGTAAGACTCCTGTTCATCCATGTCTGGGATGAACAGGTCGTCTCAGTCCTTTCTTTATTTGAGGGATTATCAGGGCGACTCAGTGTCCTAGGTTTCCTGGGTTTGAGCCGTCCTACCAATAAGGTCCGCTCATACGGTTAGGAGTAATGGCAAGGATTAGGGATGCAAAAGGAGGTGACCAGCTCCCTTTTCCCAGTGTCCTGGCTTAGTTGCTACCCCGTTTTACCCATGTCATACGGTGGTATAACTCACATACTAGTCACTGTAAAAATTGTGTTCTGTATAATGTGGGCATTGTAGGGAGTCTAAACATCTCACCCCTGACAGCCAGCCTTCCCACATAATGAGCATCTCATAGTCTGGGACCCCTACACCAGTCATATTTGGTATTAAACTGATCAGCAGTATGAAATATGCGTTACATTTTGGGCCTCGGATGTACATTACAGTGGACAGGAAGACATGTTTTATTAATATTTCATGTTTGCCAGTTGAGTGATATAGGTTGAGCATGCCCATGTATTGAACTCCTTCCCAGAAGGCTGGGACAAGAATGGGAGGGAGACTCCTCTTAGCTTCAACCTCTGCCAAATGGTGATAAAAATTAGGGATTTTGAACCTTTTGTGGATACAAGTTGGGGATCTGATCGACATTGGGTTGTGTTCCACATTTTCCTATACCCGGAACCAGAACATTCTGCTATAAAGCAATTTCTAAGTATTTCTGTTCTTCCTTTTCTGTTTTTATCCTTTTATTTTATTTTTTTCTTTACATCTATGTATGTCTGCTATTTATTTTTATTTTTTTGCAACTTAAGTACTGTAAATTTTTAGTACATTAAAGCACGTTTAATGGTTAATGCCTTGTGCCCTGAACGAGCTCAATACCTTCCATTGTTAAGTATATTAGTACGCTTTGTGTTACCATGTATTGTTTATTAGTGTGGCTATTGCTTCTGTTTATAGGCTTGCGAGTGGGATGTTGTGAGTTTTCTATGAGCCACTAATTAATTAGTATATTAGTTTAAATATCATAGATGGTAGCAGATTGTTGGGGTGTATGAAAAGCTGTGTCAGGTATGATCTATGTTCAATCTGTGGCCTGTGTATAGGGGCATGAGAAAAATAGATCAAACCTTGGCAGTCACACCCGAATGACATGAGAGGGCGGTTCCTGTACATGACCACGCTTATTGTTCGTATTAATATTAATTGAAAAAATTTGCACAAAAATCTCTCTGTATTGTGTGTCTATTGTGTCTATGACAAAGGCATCCTGTCACAATCAGTGCACAAGCTGATGAAACACATGGCTTCTCTGGTAGGGACCTTATATAATGCCTATAACACATGTCTATATTACTCTCCTGATTGGCTGAGGTTGCCTACAAGGCTTTATGGGCAATCCGCTCTGCAAGGCCCCCTTAGTGGGTCATGTGCTCCTCTGTCTTCCTACTCCTTGCACTGCTGTGCTCACTATTGTAAAATTGTGGTTTCTATATTGTGAGATTTGTTCAAATCAGATCTCCAAAACTTCAACTTCATCTAGAGAATGAAATTCTAAATGAATTTGATTAGTTTAGAATTGATTTGCTCATCTCTAATAAAAACATATTAAAGGTTTTCATCAGTGGGGGTCTGAGTTCTGAGACACCCATCAATCCCTTGAATGAGGAGAGAGAAGCTCTAACATAGAGCTGCAGGAGACAGAATTGAGATGGGCCTGTAGACTTTAGGTAAGGAGCAGTACTGGCAAATATAAAAAGTTCACTGAAGCAGGAATACCCCTTTAAGTCTATAATTAAATGTAAAACCCAGTTTAGTCTGTTTTTGTGTTATATGACATATCCTTATTTCCCTTGCTCTTCCTTTCTTATTACTTTTAATTTTAAATCACAAGCTTCAAGTTAAATTATAAAAGAACAGAAATGATATGTGGCAAGTGAGTGAAGCCAAAGTCTCAGCAGGGAGACAGAAATCAATTTTGAGCTCCAGCTGCCTATATTTTTATGAAAAAGGTAAATTTTATTCATTTCAAGAAAAGAGATCCTCAGTACATTGCAACAGCATCCAGCTAATTCCTGCACAGAAAGAATCCTGAAATGTACTGTGCATTGTCCGTTTTGTTGCCATGGTGCTGATGTCATTAAACTTGCACAAGACCTGGTTTGATATAATACAGACATGCCAATCCACTAAGTAATAAATGAAACACTATGGGAAACACTATAACTGGTACAGTGGCGTAACTACTGGGGAAGCAGGGGAAGCGGCTGCTTCGGGGCCCGGGCTGCCAAGGGGCCCGGCGCTCAGCAGCATGTGTGACAGTTTACTAGTTCAGTTCATTCGCAATCGCAAGTTAAGTTAATCAATCATGATCAATTCAGGGCCCCTGGCCCCTTCACAGCAGGCGCAGTAGCGGCGGCGCCGGGGGACCGGGCCCCCCCTCCCCCTCCCCCTCCCCTTCAATCTGCAGTCCTCGCTAACCTGATTTGTTCTGTGTCTCCCGACCCTAACTGTGAGTACAGCGCGCAGGCTGTATTAAGCCCGCCCACATACACTCTCATTCAGAGCAGGAGGACGTGACAGGCAGGAGGAGGGACAAAACAGCCAAGAACAGGAGGACAGGAGGAGCTGCAGGCAGGTGGCAGCAGAGTGAGTAGAAAAGAGGCAGAGCACTGAGAGCAGCACGTCAGGTCCAGCACCAGCGGTTCAGCTTGTGAGGTACTAATGAAAAATATGAAGTCTACTCTGTGTGGCAATAAAGGGGCATAGAGAGCTCTCACTCACTGCTACATGTGTACATAGTGTACAGAGCTAGCACTGCTACATGTGTACATAGTGTACAGAGCTAGCACTGCTACATGTGTACATAGTGTACAGAGCTGGCACTGCTACATGTGTACATAGTGTACAGAGCTAGCACTGCTACATGTGTACATAGTGTACAGAGCTAGCACTGCTACATGTGTACATAGTGTACAGAGCTGGCACTGCTACATGTGTACATAGTGTACAGAGCTAGCACTGCTACATGTGTACATAGTGTACAGAGCTAGCACTGCTACATGTGTACATAGTGTACAGAGCTGGCACTGCTACATGTGTACATAGTGTACAGAGCTGGCACTGCTACATGTGTACATAGTGTACAGAGCTGGCACTGCTACATGTGTACATAGTGTACAGAGCTGGCACTGCTACATGTGTACATGGTGTACAGAGCTGGCACTGCTACATGTTGTACAGAGCTGGCACTGCTACATGTGTATATAGTGTACAGAGCTGGCACTGCTACATGTGTATAGTGTACAGAGCTGGCACTGCTACATGTGTATAGTGTACAGAGCTGGCACTGCTACATGTGTATAGTGTACAGAGCTGGCACTGCTACATGTGTACATAGTGTACAGAGCTGGCACTGCTACATGTGTACATAGTGTACAGAGCTGGCACTGCTACATGTGTATAGTGTACAGAGCTGGCACTGCTACATGTGTATAGTGTACAGAGCTGGCACTGCTACATGTGTATAGTGTACAGAGCTGGCACTGCTACATGTGTATAGTGTACAGAGCTGGCACTGCTACATGTGTATAGTGTACAGAGCTGGCACTGCTACATGTGTATAGTGTACAGAGCTGGCACTGCTACATGTGTATAGTGTACAGAGCTGGCACTGCTACATGTGTATAGTGTACAGAGCTGGCACTGCTACATGTGTATAGTGTGACTTGTGAGGTACTAATGAAAATGTGATGTCTACTCTGTGGGGCAATAAAGGGACATAACTAGTGTGTGGACACTAATGGGGAAAGGGGAATAATTACTCTGGTGCACTAACAACATTTTACTGTGTGGGTGTGGGGGCAATAAGGGAGCATAACTACTGTTTGGGGGCACTAAGAGGCATACCTAAACTGAGTGAATGGGATGTCCGACGTTGTGTCGTGAGTGTAGGCGTCTTACAACCTGCTGCTGTATATATATATATATATATCTATAGGAAAAGAATGGCGTGGCAGTCAGCTCTGGTCTAGATCGTGACTTGCCAAAGGAGTGGGGTTTACACAGGAGGAGGGAGGTGCGAAGCGCGCTGGGAGGGGGCCCTTACAAAAATTTGCTGTGGGGCCCAGTCACTTCTAGTTACGCCCCTGAACTGGTATATATTAAACTCATTGGTTACTTCACAGGAAGATCAGCTATTTGTTTCACAAACACATGTTCCTTTACTTACAGTATATCTGCAGTCAGCTTTGTAACTGATGGTCCCTTTCTGATTATATTAACATGTGCAAACATTTGAGACCAGTGGCCTCTATGTTCTTTGTATGGAATACTGTGGTGCAAAGTAAAACAGTGATCGTTCAAGATACAGTGACCTCAGGATACAATATTTTCAACATACAATGGTCTTTTCTGGGCTATCATAAATTGAAACTAGACTCAACATACAATGCCACTCAGATCCAACCAATCAAGGCCACTTCTCTGGTAAAATAGTTGTATTAGTTGCTAGTTAGCAGCTGTTCCTGACTGTTATATATAAGAATCTGCCATAGTTATTTGCTTATTTTTCTTAAATCTTCATTCTCTCTTATCGTGAATAACATTTTGGGACTTTGGAACTGATTACTCAAGTTAGGCTACTTTCACACTAGCGTTAATATTTTCCAGTATTGAGATCCCTCACAGGGTCTCAATACCGGAAAAAAAAACAACTTTGTTTTGTCCCCATTCATTGTCAATGGGGACTAAACGTAACTGAACAGAACGCAATGGTCCAAAATGCAATCTGTTCCATTCTTATACCGGAGAGCAAACCACAACATGCTGCGGTATGCTTTCCACCCTGGGATGTGGAGCAAGACGGAACCGTCATGACCAACAATGCAAGTCAAAGGAGACGGATCCGTTTTCTCTGACACAATAGAAAACAGATCCGTCCCTTATTGACTTTCAATGGAGTTCATAACGGATCCGTCTGGGATATGTTAAAGATAATACAACCGGATCCGTTCACAACGGATGCAGATGGTTGTATCACCAGTAACTGAAGCGTTTCTGCTGAATCCTGCCGGATCCAGCAAAAACGCTAGTGTGAAAGTAGCCTTACAATGGTTTCGGCATACAATGGTTGTCCTGGAACCAATTAATATTGTAACTTGAGGGACCACTGCACACTTATGTAACAATTACCTTGGCTCTTCTGGTTTGTGACTGCTTCTGTGTGCGGAACATGTGCACATACACCAGGGTCTGACACCTGTGCATGGACGAGTTGTGGATTAGTAGAAGCAGTCATAGCCAGGAAAAACCAAAGAATCTATGGTGTGGGTATGTCATATGACAATTGCAAGGGCCAGTGTTAGATTGGCAAGTGCCCTGTGCAATACCTTTCACTGATGCTTATACTAAAATGGGTTATCTGCCTCTGATCAGTGGGGGTCTGACACCCAGGAACCCCAGCGATCAGCTGTTTGAGAATACACTTGCACTCCTGTGATTGCAGTGGCCTTCTCACAGCTTACCAAGCACAGTGCCATACATAGTTTACTGGCTGTTCTTAATATCGCACCACAGCCCCATTCACTTGAATGGGGCTGAGCTTCTCCTAGGCCACGTGAACGATGGTTACAACGTCACTGGCCTAGGGACAAAGGATCACTGTGAGCACCAGGCCCTCTTAAACTGCTGATCAGCGGGTGTCCCGGGGGTCAGAGCCCCACTGATCAGATGCTGATGACTTATCCAGAGAATAGGTCACATCAGTTAGAGATATTCAGATAACCCTTTTAAGGGATACTATCTAGTTCCCAAATAATACAGTCATATAGTATTGAAATACCACAGTCTGAACAATAACCCAGCAAATATAGCTGGGTGTAGAACTGGGAATGCAAGGTCCAGCTGCCCAAACCATCAGAACCAGTGGTGCACTCTTTGGCTAATGCCCTGTTCATTTACCCAAGTTGCACATTTCTAAAGCTTGCCTGGGCACTGCAGTATCCTCTCCTGTGTATAAACTGTTGGTTACAAGGGATCTTTAGTCACAATGGATCTTTAATTACAAAGATTGTGTCAGTTATAAATGATGTTTGTAGGTACACAACTTAATGGTTTAAAGTATTTTAAACCATACAGTAGCTACCCACATTAAGTGAAATGATGCAGCTGGAAAGCAAGAATTATTAATGCAGTGACCCCATGAGGAGAGAGGGAGAGGAGTGGTGGTGGCGAGGATAGAAGTGGTAGCAGTTATGATGGAAGTCCTCACTCTTGCGCTCCATGGGCCATGCATTGATGGGAGGGAAGCACCCTTATTTCCTCTCAGCGCACACCCAATTTTGTGATCTCCTTTCTGGTGGTAGGTAGGGTGCCCTTGGCTGGTTTTGGGGCACAAGGCAGGACTCCCTTGAACTACTAGGGAGGAGAGAAAAAATGCAATTGAGTAGGGTGACAATGCAAGAAAATCATGAGGCTGGATTTAGGGACAACAAGTCCACTGTTTTTACTTTAGCAATTCAGGCAGATCATACACACAGTCACTTGCAGAGTAAATTCATACTCTCCAGATTACATGCACAATTTTTCCAAGGCTGTATACGTGGTCTAGGCCATATAATAGATACCTCTTTCAGTCTATTCCCCAATAAATCCAAGTAAACTAACTAATTTGGCCAAGGGATGCAAAGTCTTTCTTACAATAAATTCTCACTTCCAAGGTAGCATTACAATGCCCAACTGTAAGTGTAGTGCCCTGGAGCAAGGGGTACTTTGATGTTTGGACATTTGTGGACATTTGCCTACTTCTTACTTTATTTCTCTTGAAAGGTTTACCTTGTACTTTCTGTGTTAGTGCATTTTATATGCATGTTGTAATAAATACCCTGTTCATTATCACTGTATTTGCAAGGCTCTGTGGAAAGGGTTAATGAATACTGAGAGACTGCTAGGACTTTGAATGAGAAGCTGGTAATTTTCCACAGCTACCATAGGGTTTAAAGAACAGCATGTTTTGTAGGGAAAAAGCCAGACGTTGTTTACCACCAAACCCAGACAGCACGACCAGCCTTGTCTGGTTTTAGCTGTGTTTTGTCTGGAAACTTGTTTTTGTCAGCAAAAACTGCTGTGTCATGGCCATTGAGTATCACTGACGCTGTAATATTATGGAGATTGGTGAAGCCAGCCCAATGCCTCGCCTGTATTGTTTTGTACTATAATTCCTCCAGTAAAGAAGCACCCTGGTTCACTGCAGACCTTAACTCTCTGGACTTTTTTCCCATTGGGTTGCACCATGCCTTACCATCTCTTCTGGAGAGCAGCAACACATGGTGAAACCTCAATGGTGTCCAGGTGGACCCAGCGTAGAATTAGTGCCACTCCAAACCTGGCCACTGCGCAAGGTGTAGTCTTTAACAGATGAATAGTCTGGCTCAAGAATATGTTGTATGTGGGAATTACCAGTCTGTCTCATGAATATTGTGTATGTCCATGCACTGTGCCTTTTGTTGTGGCCCTCAACCTTCATTAAGTTTTGTGTTCTTTCCTTCAGATGTCAATATTGTTTTTTGGCTTCTATATGGTTGGTACAGATTGCAAGGTTAGTGTATCGCTGTTGATTACTTCTCCCCTGAACACAAGTTTCTCCCTTTAGCTGCTCACACCACGGAAGTTAGCTGAACATTCCAATTTCTAATAGGCCAGGGCATTAACCCTCCACTTCCCATATTCAGCCTTTGGAATACAAGCATTGCATATAACACAATTCAACCCCTTAAGCAGTGAACCACCAGGTCACTGAACTAAGAATATTAGCATATCTCTGGAAAAACTATTGGGGTCATTTATCAAACTGGTGTAATGTAGAACTGGCTTAGTTGCCCATGGCAACCAATCAGATTCCACCTTTGATTTTCCAAAGGAGCTGTGGAAAATTATTGGCATGGTATGAGTAACTATAAGCCAGTTCTACTTTACATAAGTTGATAAATGACTCCATATGTATTTTTTTTCCTTTTCCATTTCCTTCCATTTGTCGCAGTATTATGCCCAGAGAATGAACCCCACCAGTTTTTGTGAAACCTGTTAAGAACTGAAACAATTTAATGTTCATTAGAACAAATGGTTACTGTTGTTAATGTGAAAAACCCTAGTCACTAGTCTTGGTCATCCAGCAGATCATTGGGTATTCCTCTAGTTTTATGTTATCTAAAGGTAGGGAATAACTTTTGACCCCTGGAATGAATGGGATGGCAGGACAACCATGTTCACTGCCACTTCTGCTATTCTATTCATACCCATGAGACTGCCATAAATAGTCAAGTACAGTGCTCAATTATTTTCAGCAAGTATCATACAGATGAATGGAGCAGCAGAGCGCTTGCTTGACCTACTGCTCTGTTAATTCCCATAGAGTATAGGATCTGTATTTTTATGATTGGTCAGGGTCCCAGTGGTAGGGAGGTGATAAGACCTTAAAATGAGAATGATCTAATTACTCTCATATGTTCCCAGGCCAATTTCTAGTGCACAGTGTTAGCTACTCCTATACAGTAGGACAGTGCTCAATTAAATATTCCTTATGATAATTCTGTAAACTGAATCAAGATGCCTTTTAGGAACTTTTTCCAGCATCAAAGAAGCTATCATTAGATAGAAGCTCTGGAACGTCTTCAATTGTCTATCATGAACTATGTACAGCACAACTGATACATAAAGTACACTACATGAGTATGTAGAGTATACCAACGACTTGACTTGCATTAAATGGGTTGTCTGAGATTATAAAATAATTAGACAAAGGGAATGTGATAAAATAACAAAGGAATCAATATTCACCTGTTAAATCCCCACCACTCCATTGCCCCCCCCCCCCCCCCCAGTAAACAAAGAGCAGCGGGAAGTAATTCAGCAGCAAAGTGGCAGGAGATCTAACATTGAGTTATACTTTTTCCTGCCTTTCTTTAATTTTTCTGTATGTCTCTGACAACCTTTTTAAAACATCATGATATTTCATAAATAATCTGGGGTTTATCCATCGATTTTTCAGGAATATGCATTGACACGTTAGGATGCTTTGTAGCGCACAGGCACATCTCAACAACATAATTACATTTTCAGACCTTTAGTGCAAATACTTGAATATACAACAAATAACTGCCTCAATTCCTTAGTGTAGAGGTGTAGATTAGTTTTTCCTGCATCCAGATTTGCATTGAATTTCCTGCATCCAGATGTAAAAAATTAGGTTACTTGCGACATAAGAATGGCTGAAATGCGAGGACAGTCTCCTCAATATGGCCAGAACCTTCTGCAAGCCACCATACTTTTCCGAAAAGCACCGCAGCACTAAATATATCACATGTGCCATGGAGGGAGCATACATTATTTCCTCAAAATGCAGTGCAGCCACAGTATTCCTTCAATTGTTGCTGACCACCTTGCCCAGTTGAACTTGGCGGGGAGATGTTTTCTGCTTAATGCAGTTTAGGAACTGGTTGGCTGTATGTCTACTCTCACCTAGGCTCATCAGCCCTAACAGCATGGCAACACTTCACTTTATACATAGGATAGGATGGATGAGGAGTGGAAGCAACAGTTGGCCCTGTTTCTGTTGGGAATAAGAAGATGTCCATTGAGAAGGATATGGACATGACACTACAAGGAAGGGAAGGCTTTCTTTAAGAAATAATGGGACTCAGTATCTTCTAGCGAGGCTAAGTGGAAACCATTAGTTTCCTAATAGCAGCTAAATCCAGTAAGTGTTACAGCAGCAACTGTACCACCAGCAATTTGGTCATATTGGAGTTAATCTTGCACACCATCGGACTGCTGGACGCGTAAACTTGTTTCCTGGCCATGCATACCATTATGGAAAGCTGTTGATGCAATGGAAAAGGAGTAAAAGTCTGAGTGGAAAAATAAATAACTGATGATGACAATGACAAGGAGACTGTACTGCATGTTGATGGAGCCTGGCTACCATAGAGAAGACCGGGAGAAGGAGTACAGTCTTGTACCAGTTGCTGCTGGCCAGTTCTATTTGCCCACTTGATCTAGTGATGCCACTAAATGTGCTGTGGTGTCTATGTTTGTGTTTGAACAATAGTTTATTGTAATCCTGCACACCGCTGTGTTTTTGTCTGCTGGCACTGTGGAAAGAAAACTACACAGCCTGCACACATAGTATTAAAGGAGTTGTCCGATTTATTTTTTTATTCTTTCTATGTTCTTAACTAGGCAAATATAACAACTTTACAATTAACTCACTTTATCTGGAGTGCCTGGTTTATCAGATTTGACTGAGGGTCACATGACCTGTGATGTCAGCTTCTCTCCCTGCTCTGATAAAGTTCGTTGCACAAGCCTGTAAACGAGACGTCACTGTGCTGGCCATGCCCCCCTTCACTGCCGGGCTGTCTGCTCTCTCCTAGGATTCTTAACCCCTTTAGCTGCACAGACTGGGTAGCTGCAGGCGGTGAGGAGACAATGCTGGGCAAAGGAGCTGACAGACTAGAGAGAGCATTGCACAAGAAGGTAGAGGGAAGATCCTGTGTGTATTAGCAGTGTTATTATACAGCTAGGACTTGTAGTTCTACACAAACAAGATGCTGTTGATTCTCCCAGCACTCAGGGCAGGACTTGTATTCACTCCCATAGCAGTGCGGCAGGGGCAGAGATTGTTGTTATTGCATGTAAACAAAGGACAGAAAAGAACCAGGGAAATTTGGAAATATATATATATTTTTTTTCCAAAACTTGCTTAGCTTATTCATATATTGCTGCCCATCAGATTTTCAGTGCTATATTTTTTTTTCATATCTCGGACAATCCCTTTAATGCCTTCAACATTCATGAGCTGAGCACAAAAAAACTGAACCTAATCTGGCCCTGAGATTTCCTTTGAGGTTTTAGCTGTACTCTGCTCTTTTTTGCTGCTATAGGCCAGTACCCTTCTATTTTTGATGTCACATTCTCCGGCTCCCAGGTCCTGTCCAATACACATTGATCATCATAGTCCTCACTCTTCTGACCACTTTCATCAGACTGTCATATGTCATTGAGGGATTCTTGACCCTTCTCCCAATTCCATGCCCCATATATGCCCCGAATGTCACTGTTGCCACGGCCACCACTGCCTATACCTCTATCACCATGACTACAAGTACTGCTACCTACTATTACTACCACTACTACATAGCTATGTCTGGGATCCCCCACCTCCACCTAAACCTCCTCTTCATTGCAGTTCACATGCTGACTGTTCTAACACAAGTCATCAACATGAAGACTTTTTTGAGTATTTTCCATAGCACATTGGTGTTGTTGCCTTCTCTTAGGAATATAGAAGGTGTCCCAATTGGAGGAGACAGTGAAAACAGATGATGCAAGTAAAAGGTTTCTCTGGGGCTGCAAGAAGAAGAAGCAGGATAAATGTTGTGTCCCCTGCCTTCAAGATGCAGGGTTAATCGACATTTACCTGCTGTGACTGAAAGGTGGAGTTAGCCATCCAGCCCACAATGTTATCCTCTTTGTCCTCAATAATAATCTGGTGCCTATCGGAAGCAAGGGAGAACTGTTGTCTTCTGCTACTGCTACTTCTACTGGCCAGATGGCTGGTGCCTCTACTTCTATGTTCACTACTACAGCCACCTTTGTTATGACTCTTATATAACATGGGTCATCTGTTTGTTACTCTTCCATGTAGCAGATATTTTATTATAAGGCCTATAAATGCACAGGTTTGGTTTACGGTAATTAAATGGTTCTAAAACAATTGCAAGGTTTATTTTTTTTTACTAATCTACAGTCAGAGGCACAATTAAGCATCCCCCTTTCTACAAACACACTGCACACTGGTAGTCACAATGTACAATGATAATATAGTTTGAAATTCGCTTGGTAAAAGCAGAATTGCGTTATGGATTCCATTACCACGGACCGTAACGCAATTCTATGACGGAATGCATAACGGAATACCTTTTGAGGCATTTCGCTATTCAATCCATCATAATAGAAGTCTATGAGCTGCAAAACGGATCTGTACCATTTCCGTCATGCAGGGGACAGATCCGGTATGCAGACCATATACCTGACTGACTGACTGACCCCCCCCCCCCCCTTGTGTTTCTGTTTAGTATATGTTGGAGGTGTGGAATCCTTCTTTTCAGTCGTTCACACCTGGCTAGTTTGTCTTCCCTAGAGGCTGGTTTTAATCAGAGTAAGTATAAAAACTGAATTTGCATTCATAGTATCCGCTAGTAACCATCTGGCTCCAGGATGAGTATATATAGTGAGCTCAGCATGCATGTTGGTACCTGCATCCCTGGATCTAATGGAGGCTGTTATGGCACGATAAAGGGTTAATAAGCAAGGTTGATCCGAGCATGCATGCTGGGCCCGCACTTCCATGATTCTATGTGGCTGTTGTAACCCATAACAGGTAGGATTTAGCGTTAGGACCACTCATAGAGGCGGCCTTGACGTGGCAAGTGGCTTATTACTTTTTGATCAAAATGTATACCAACGACCTCTGATAGCTTCTAGCATATAGGCAGGGCAGAGTGCTGGTTGCAGAGTGCTATTGCATTTCTGTGTTTGTATCAATGACGTGCAGACACTACTCGATGATGATGACGATCACACTTGGGAGCCGGGTGCAGAAGGGGCTTCATCATCATCAGGAGAAGAGGGTGGCAGCTTGCCCGTGAGGTAGTGGTGGAGCCAGCAAGGTGGTGGCATGGCTGGGAGTCAGCAGGGTGGCAGCAGTGGGAGGTAGGGAGCCAAACGTAACAGGGGAAGACCACCTGCTTCGCAGCAGCCTACCTGCCTGGGAAGTAGTGCTGCAGGGGTCCACAGAGGCAGCGGCAGTAGCAGTCCGTCAGTGTGGACTGTTGGGGGGAAAATCACCTACTCGGCAGTGTGGCAGTTTTTTTTCAAAGCACCAGAGGAGGTGAACGTGGCACTACGGCCCTGCATCAACATATGCAGCATCACCATACAGTGGTCTGGGAGAACCGAAGCTCTGATGTGGTGGTACAGGTAGTCAAGGCTCCTCCAGCACCTCAGCCGAAGGGAGCCGTCAGTCATTCCCATCTTCTGCTGGTCCAGATGCTCCTGCTCCTACTCCTACTCCTCGTCAGTCGTTTCGTCGCTAATTGATCACCGAAGCGATTGCCAAGATACAGAAGTATGCGGGCACGCATCCAACAGCTAAGAAGCTGAACATGCTCCTGTCCAAGTTGCTTGTGGCTACAATCCTTCCCTTTCCCAGTGGTGGACTCTGCACCTTTCAGAGAACTGATGGCTTTTGCCGAGCCAAGGTGGAGAGTCCAAGCCGTCATTTCTTTGTGAAAAAGGCAGTACTAGCCCTGCACAAATATGTAGAACAGAAGGTAGGCCAGTCCTTGAGCCTGTCGGTGTCTGCCAAAGTGCAAGGCAGCGCTGACATGTGGAGTTGGAACTACAGTCAGGGCCAGTACATGTCCTTTATGGCCCACTGGGTTAATGTGGTTCCTGCAGAGCCACACTAGCAACTTGGCCAGGTCACGCCGATTCCACCTCCACGTCCTCACACCATTGGTCCTGCGACAATGTCTTTGCCTCCTCATCCTCCACCATGTCCTCAGCCTCCACTACAGGGGCAAGTCACAGTGCCCCCCCAGCATAAAAACCTTCAGTCTTTATTTCATAAATTTAAAATAATACAGTTTCTTCACATAGTTGATGATGATCTATGTGAAGAAACTGTATTCTTTTAAATTTATGAAATAGACGGAAGATTTTTACTTATCTCAGTGCTGGACATCTCTTACTATTCTTCTGGATCCGTACGGACTGGACCGGGTCCTTGCGCGAGACACCATATGTGGAGGTGCTGGCTTACTCTTCTAATTGTTACATTATATATTAACACTAGTGTTGATCACGAATTTTCGAATTGCGAATTTTAATCGCGAATATCGGCACGCCGAGAATTCGCGAATATTTAGAATATCACGAAATATATTCGCAATTGCGAATATTCGTTTTTTTTTAATACCATTTCTTGCGAATATAAATTGTGCTATTTTCTTGATTGCGAAAATTCGCATATAAAAATGCAGAGCAATTTGCAGATACAGTGATAAACTGGTCTTTACAAGATACCTTTTAAATACCAGTTGATGCAAATTTTTATGCGAATTTTCACAATCAAGAAAATAATGACTGAAGATTACGAAATAACGAATTTTCGAATATATGGCGATTATTCGCCCAAATATTCGCAAAATATCGCAAATTCAAATATTGCCCCTGCGACTTATCACTAATTAACACAGTACAAATGGTTTAAATTAAAGGGATTTTCTGGGTCATCACTATCTGATTGGTGGGAGTCCGACACCTGGTCACTGCCAATCAGCTGTTTGAGAATGTTGCTGAACATTAGCGCCATGGTTTTATCTTAGCTTTCCCTAGGCCGTGGAATGTAACGTTCATTGGTCATATGGCTAGCCGTAGGGAAGTGAATGGGGCTGAGCTGCGTTACCAAGCACAGCTGCTATACAATGTTCTACTGCGAGTGCCGCTGCCTTCTCAAACAGCTGATTAAGTAGATAAAAACAGACAGAGGCGCTCATAGGGTAGTAAGTCTAAAGAGAACTGTGTCGGTGATGTCAATGATTATGCTCACCTTCTAGTGTTGTGAGTATGCAGGCACAACACTCATAGGGACGATTGGTTGGTGCTGCCAGTATCTTGAACAGTCCTTATGGTGAGGAGCTTGTGTATGTTGGTACACGATACAGGATGTTTAGGGTGAGCGGGTAATGCTTTATTTCAATAACGTGTTTCGGAGTATCTTTACTCCTTCTTCAGGTCTAAAAACATACAGTAAGATAAAAATCGCATTTCTGCGTACAGAGTTCATGGGTGCTGCCCCATCAATAGTACACTAGGGGTTTAATGTACTGACCAAATGATGTGAGCTTAAAATGCGGGATAAAAAAAGTCCATCACTAGTGGTAATTACCAAATTGTAAAAAACGTAGGTGCAAGGAAACAATATTTTTAAAAGAAATGTTCAGATCCGATATAACAGTCATATCATAATTAGGTAAACATAAATATGAATATAAATCAATAAATATAAATACATGGAGCATAAAAATGGTAAAGTAGCGGCAGTACTTAAACGAATGCATAAAAATATCATAAGTCATGCTGGTGGAACCTGGGCTGATCCTTGGTGCACGGGATGCATCCTGATTCCTGACAAGAGCGACAATTTTGTACAGTAGGAGTACAGTGGGTGTTAAGTAGTGTGGCTGATGCATGATTATTATATTTTTGTTGTGTTCTTATACAAAAAGTAGTGTAGAAGGGTTACCTTAATAGCTGAGCAGTCACGTCTCGCCGGGAAGATAAGAACTGTGGGCTGCTGGAAAGAGAGAGACTCAAATGAAGTGTACAATAGATTGGCAAAAAGACGGTTAGGATGACAGGGATTTTTGTGTGGGTAGGTGGTTCGGAATTGGCTGCGATTATCTGGTGGGTTATACAGAGTTTACAGTAAATGATAATATTAAATTATTGAAGGGCTTCACACAGACCACCCGGATGCAAGGTATGCCTGCCGCATAATGGGCACATCTGCCCATTCTTTTATCTCTTTATAATTATGTGCTCTCTGGCATAATTCATCTGTCCTTATCCATCTCTATTAACCCCCTGATTGCCCAACCAGTTTACTCTCCACATTCAACACCATCATAAAAACTTCCCATAAGCTGTACTTTGGACGCTATGCCCACTACACCCCTCAAGGTATTCAAAACTGATCTTACAAACGTTGTTAACCCTTTAGGTGCTCCATAAGAGTTATTGGCAAAGGGAGATGAAATTTCAGAATTTCAATTTCTTACCAATTATTTCATTTTAACCCATTTTTTCCACTAACAAAGCTAAGGGTTAACAGCCAAACAAGACTGTATCTTTATTGCCCGTGACTCTGTAGTTTACAGAAAGACCCCGATATGCGGTCGTACACTGCTGTACAGCCACACGGCAGGGCATAGAGGGAAAGGAGCACCGTGTGGTTTTTAGAAGGCTGACTGGTGCACCCCTACAGTGGAAACTCCCTAAACGTGACCCCATTTTGGAAACTACTTGATAAGGTGGCGGTTGTGTTGGGACTATTTTTAGGGTACAAATGATTTTTGGTTACTATATACCTTTTTTTTGTGAGGTAAGGTTACCAAAAATTGAAATTCTGAAATTTCATCTCCATTTGCCATTAACTCTTGGGGAGCACCTAAAGGGTTAACAACGTTTGTAAGATCAGTTTTGAATACCTTGAGGGGTGTAGTTTCTTAGATGGGGTCACTTTTAGTGAGTTTCTACTCTAGGGGTGCATCAGGGGGGCTTCAAAAGGGACATGGTGTCAAAAAAAAAAGGCCATCAAAATCGGCCTTTCAGAAACCATGTCAGTCCTTTCCTTTTGCGCCCTGCCTTTCAGTGATACAGCCGTTTACGACCTCAAATGTGGCATTTCTGTAAACCGCAGTTTTAGAGGAATAAATATTAAAGTTTTGTTCGACTGTTAACCCCTGCTTTTTTACCGGAAAAGACGGATTAAAATGGAAAAGTGCCAAAAATAGCTGTTTTTACGCCGTTTTTTTTTTGGACCGTGTTTATCTGGGAGGTTAGGTCATGGGGTATTTTTACAGAGCAGATTATTATGGACGCAGCGATACATAATAAGTTTACTTTTTTACAGTTATTTTGGTATCTCTATAGTCTGAGTCATTTGATCGCTTGCTATTACACTTTTCTATGTAAGGTGACATGGGGTATTTTTACAGAGGAGATTATTACCGACTCGGTGATACCTAATATATCTCCTTTTTTTATTTATTTTAGTTTTGCTAAATATCATTTTTGGAATAACATTATTTTGTTTGGTGTCTCAAGTCAGTGGCTAAATTGGGAAAGGGGATAGTAAATTTAGTACTCCATGGAAGTGTGGTACTCCCTGAAGCAACTGTCAATGCAGAGGCCCGGATGATCGGGGCACATGTCACACTGAGTGGTGGTGTCCTTCCGTATCCCCCTCCTGTGACACAGTCTGCATTTTTTTGGGGACCGTCCCTTCTTTCCAGTATGGGGGACTACACCTGGGAAGTGTTTGCCAGTGACGATCCGGGTGCCTCCAGTTCCCGAAGGTACTCCGGCCTACTCTTTCCTGGTTAGAAAAGATCAGGTCCTTGAGGACTGCCTCATAGAACTGAAGGAATTTCCCTGTGTTGTCAGCGCACTGGAACAGTACAAAAGAGTTTTACATGGCAACCTGCACCAAGTAGACCGCAACTTTTTTGTATCATGCCCAGGTTTTGCGCATGGCGTTATATGGCTTGAGGACTTGATCAGAGAGATCAACTCCTCCCATATACCGATACAATCAGGCTTGAGAACTGTTGCCGCGGTACCTCGCACAGGAACAGGGGAGATGCTGTTACCGTGAATTGTGGTCAGTACAAGGACATCCCTCTTGTCCTTATATCTGCCCAGCAACAGGGTTTCCAATGGTAAGGGCACGGGTCTCACTCCTGGGGATAGGTACCTGGAGGGGGTAGGTAGGGAGGCAGCGTTGATTTCTCCGCACGGTCCCACAAGCGGACGTGAATCTGGCGGCGAGGGACTGGAACAATGGGATACTAGTATAAAAGTTATCCATGTACAGGTGGTAACCCTTATCTAGCAGTGGATGCATAAGGTCCCACACAAGATTGGGGACCAGGTGGGGGTGACCAGAACTACACAGGGCGTACATGTTTGCCCTTTGTCCTTAAGTACCGGGACATCAGGGCGTACCTGTACGCTCTGTGTCCTTAACAGGTTAAACTGGTATATTGATGCACTGAAATGAGCTGAAAGTGATTTTTGGTAATTAAAAGAGGCACAACTATGTGTATGTCCCCTTCAACCAATACACAATGCTTGATTATTAATTGGAGCAAAATGAAAACTGAAAAACTGAGGGCATATTGCACAGCCTTTGCGGAAAAATATATGCAGCTGGTGCCTGGGAAAAAAAACTATAAAGTACTTATGAACTGTAGAAACTTAAAAATATAAAATAAAAAAATTAGCTTGTTGCAGAATTTTGGTGATTTCAGAATTTGCAATTCATATATAAACTTTTCACTTCCTGGCAGAACCTGCCTCAATATGAATGAATGATTCAATCTACCTATTATTTTTTTTTATTAACAATTTTTATTGTTTTGTAAGCATACAGATAATAAGAATGCTTAGCATGTAAAAGACATATAATAATGAGTTACATGAATAGAAGCACTCGAGAATGTTAACGGTTTAACATATCAACATTTAACCAGTATCAAACAGATTAGGCATTGATAAGCAGAGAGTGAGTTACAGTGAGAGCAAAAATGGGGTGTGTCGTAAAAAGGAGGAGACTAGTAGCGATGTCGCGAACATAAAATTTTCCGTTCGCGAATAGCGAACGCGAACTTCCGCAAATGTTCGCAAACGGGCGAACCGCCGTAGACTTCAATAGGCAGGCGAACTTTAGAACCCACAGGGACTCTTTTTGGCCACAATAGTGATGGAAAAGTTGTTTCAAGGGGACTATCACCTGGACTGTGGCATGCTGGAGGGGGGCAAAACTCCCATGGAAAATTACATAGTTGACGCAGAGTTGGGTTTTAATCCATAAAAGGCATAAATCACCTAACAATCCTAAATTTTTTGAACAACGTGGTTTAAAACATCTAGTGTGTGTATACGATCAGGTATGATGTTGTATCGATCAGGGTTACGGGGTTGTATCGACAAGGGTTACGCCCGCTTCACAGACATTGACAGACCAAACTCCACTTTTAATGCACCGCAAACAACCGCAAACAGTTCATTTGCACAACCGCAAACTCCCCATTTGCACAAGGTTGGATACCAAGCTAGCCACGTCCCGGTGATGTCATTGAAGGTTTCTTCCTCCACCCAGCCACGTACAAACCTAGGGTCCCCGAAAGGTGAATTGAATTGATTTTTCAAATGGGGAGATGGTTAAAAAAATGCTGGCTACCTCCACTTTGTTTTAATCCACGGTCACTGCGTGTGCGCCGTGCAATTTACTGTCACACCCGATATGAGTGGTATTTTCTGTAGTACTATTCTATACTAAAATTAGACTAATGTGTAAAAATTAAATGCCTTATTTATCGGCAAGCTACTGTTAGAGATGGCCCGAACTATCCGCCGGCGAACAGTTCCCGGCGAACATAGCTTGTTCGCGTTCGCCTCAATGGGCGAACACAAGCGATGTTCGGTCTGCCCCCTATACATCATCATTGAGCAAACTTTGACCCTCTACCTCACAGTCAGCAGACACATTCCAGCCAATCAGCAGCATTCCCTCCCAGACCCTCCCACCTCCTGCACAGCATCCATTTTAGATTCATTCTGAAGCTGCAGTCTTAGTGAGAGGAGGGAGAGTGTAGTTGCTGCTGATTTAATTGGGTAATCGATAGCTAGGCTAGTGAATTCAGTGTCCACTCCAGTCCTGAAAGACTCATCTGATCTCTGCTGTAAGGACAGCGTCCTGACAGCACCCCAAAAAGCCCTTTTAAGGGCTGCAACATTAGACTGCTTTATTTTTCCTTTATATACATATTGCAGTTGCCTGGCCTGCCTGTGTGTGAGGAGCTGCAGGCCCACAGACTGTAGTGTGCCCACTGCCAGTGCCCACCCCTGTCATCCCGTGTGGCACAGGACTTTGCATAAAAAAAGGCACTTAATTTTTACAATTTAATCTAAGGTTAATTGCCTGCCAGTGTGTGTCAGGCTGACTTCCACTGACTGTAGTGTGCCCACTGCCAGTGCCCACCACTCATACCGGCTGGCACAGGACTTTGCATAAAAAAGGCATTTAATTTTTACACTTTAGTGTAATTTCAGCTGCTTGCCTGCTGCTAGTGTGTGGCAGGCCGACTTCAACTGACTGTAGTGTGCCCACTGCCAGTGCCCACCACTGTCATCCCGTGTGGCACAGGACTTTGCATCAAAAAAAGGCACTTAATTCTTACACTTTAATCTAAGGTTAGTTGCCTGCCAGTGTGTGTCAGACTGACTTCCACTGACTGTAGTGTGCCCACTGCCAGTGCCCACCACTCATACCGGCTGGCACAGGACTTTGCATAAAAAAGGCATTTAATTTTTACACTTTAGTGTAATTTCAGCTGCTTGCCTGCTGCTAGTGTGTGTCAGGCCGACTTCAACTGACTGTAGTGTGCCCACTGCCAGTGCCAACCACTGATACCGGGTGGCACAGTAGCTTGCCGATAAATAAGGCATTTCATTTTTAGACAGTAGTCTAAATTCAGTTGCTTGCCTGCTGCCAGTGTGTGTCAGGCCCTCTTCCACTGACTGTAGTGTGCCCACTGCCAGTGCCAACCACTCATACCGGGTGGCACAGTAGCTTGCCGATAAATAAGGCATTTAATTTTTATGACAGTAGTCTAAATTCAGTTGCTTGCCTGCTGCAGTGTGTGTCAGGCCCTCTTCCACTGACTGTAGTGTGCCCACTGCCAGTGCCAACCACTGATACCGGGTGGCACAGTAGCTTGCCGATAAATAAGGCATTTAATTTTTAGACAGTAGTCTAAATTCAGTTGCTTGCCTGCTGTCAGTGTGTGTCAGGCCTTCTTCCACTGTCTGTAGTGTGCCCACTGCCAGTGCCAACCACTGATACCGGGTGGCACAGTAGCTTGCCGATAAATAAGGCATTTAATTTTTGACAGTAGTCTAAATTCAGTTGCTTGCCTGCTGCCAGTGTGTGTCAGGCCCGCTTCCACTGACTGTAGTGTGCCCACTGCCAGTGCCAACCACTGATACCGGGTGGCACAGTAGCTTGCCGATAAATAAGGCATTTAATTTTTAGACAGTAGTCTAAATTCAGTTGCTTGCCTGCTGCCAGTGTGTGTTAGGCCCGCTTCCACTGACTGTAGTGTGCCCACTGCCAGTGCCAACCACTGATACCGGGTGGCACAGTAGCTTGCCGATAAATAAGGCATTTAATTTTTAGACAGTAGTCTAAATTCAGTTGCTTGCCTGCTGCCAGTGTGTGTCAGGCCCTCTTCCACTGACTGTAGTGTGCCCACTGCCAGTGCCAACCACTGATACCAGGTGGCACAGTAGCTTGCCGATAAATAAGGCATTTAATTTTTAGACAGTAGTCTAAATTCAGTTGCTTGCCTGCTGCCAGTGTGTGTCAGACCCACTTCCACTGACTGTAGTGTGCCCACTGCCAGTGCCAACCACTGATACCGGGTGGCACAGTAGCTTGCCGATAAATAAGGCATTTAATTTTTAGACAGTAGTCTAAATTCAGTTGCTTGCCTGCTGCCAGTGTGTGTCAGGCCCTCTTCCACTGACTGTAGTGTGCCCACTGCCAGTGCCAACCACTGATACCGGGTGGCATAGTAGCTTGCCGATAAATAAGGCATTTAATTTTTAGACAGTAGTCTAAATTCAGTTGCTTGCCTGCTGCCAGTGTGTGTCAGGCCCTCTTCCACTGACTGTAGTGTGCCCACTGCCAGTGCCAACCACTGATACCGGGTGGCACAGTAGCTTGCCGAAAAATAAGGCATTTAATTTTTAGACAGTAGTCTAAATTCAGTTGCTTGCCTGCTGCCAGTGTGTGTCAGGCCCGCTTCCACTGACTGTAGTGTGCCCACTGCCAGTGCCAACCACTCATACCGGGTGGCACAGTACCTAGCACGCGTAGTACCACTTATCTAAAAAAAAAATGACAGGCAGAGGCAGGCCACCCCGCAGGGGCCGTCGTGGTCGTGGTGCTGTGATTTCCACTGTCCCTGGAATAATGCCCAGTTTTCATAGGCCACGTACCCTGAACCCGAAAAATTCAGAGGACGTAGTTGACTGGCTTAGACAGGACACCCAATCTTTAACAGCTTCCGCTAAGAACCTTGACGCACCATCCTCCTCCAGCTCAGCTTCGGTCACCTGCTCTCAAGTTACCATGCACCCGCCCGTCGCCACCACCACCACTACCACCACAGCCACCACAGCCGCTTCACTTGATCCGTCAGAGGAGTTATTTACACATCAGTTGGATGCAATTAGTGATGCGCAACCATTATTGCCAGATGATGTAGATTGCGGGGATATGTCTCAGTCAGGCAGGATTACACACATGGACGTACAGTGTGATGATGATGATTATGATGTTGTACCCGCTGCTGCTTCCTTTGCTGAGGTGTCAGATACAAGTGAAGCGGTTGATGATGACGATGTGTCCACGGATGCCACGTGGGTGCCTGCTCGAAGAGAAGAAGAGGGGGAAAGTTCTAAAGGGAGACAGAGAGAATGAGGAGACGAGTTGGATGCAGGGGGAGGTCGTCGCAAGGAGTTAGTGGCACCGTCAGACAGCATGTATCGGCACCTGGGGTCAGCCAGACAGCACGCCAGTCAACGCATGCTGTTGCCACCACTAGAATGCCGTCATTGCAAAGCTCAGCAGTGTGGCATTTTTTTTGTGTGTCTGCCTCTGATAAAAGCAATGCCATTTGCAACCTGTGCCAAAAGAAACTGAGTCGTGGGAAGTCCAACACCCACCTTGGTACAACTGCTTTGCGAAGGCACATGATCTCACATCACAAACGCCTATGGAATCAACACATGAGTACAAGCAGCACAAAAACTCAAAGCCACCATGCTCCTCCTGGTCCAGCATCTTCAGCCACGTCAAACACTGCTGTCCTCCCTGCCCCCTCTCAACCACCCGCCACTCCATCCTTCACCTTCAGCAGTTCCTGCTCATCTGCCCACAGTCAGGTGTCTGTCAAGGACATGTTTGAGCATAAGAAGCCAATGTCACAAAGTCACCCCCTTGCCCGGCGACTGACAGCTGGCTTGACGGAACTCTTAGCCCGCCAGCTTTTACCATACCAGCTGGTAGAGTCTGAGGCCTTCAAAAAATGATATGCGACAGCCCGACAAGTTGGAATTCAACACTCCTAATGTTCAACCGCCTGCTCCAACAAGAAAAAGCCGTCAACGAGTATTTGTATGACCGGGGTGCTAGGACAGCCTCTGCGGAGCTGGGAATCTTTTTGCCACGTTACTGGACACTCATGCGCAATGCCTGTAGGCTCATGCGTCCTTTTGAGGAGGTGACAAACCTAGTCAGTCGCACCGAAGGCACCATCAGCGACCTCATCCCATTTGTTTTCTTCCTGGAGCGTGCCCTGTGAAAAGTTCTGGATCAGGCTGTAGATGAGCGTGAAGAGGAAGAGGAAGAGTTGTGGTCACCATCACCACCAGAAACAGCCTTGTCATCATCGCTTGCCAGACCTGCAGCAACGCTGGAAGAGGAGTATGAGGAAGAGGAGTCAGAGTAGGAATGTGGCGGCTTTGAGGAGGAGGAAGATCAACCACAGCAGGCACCCCAGGGTGCTCGTTGTTGTCACCTATCTGGGACCCATGGTGTTGTACGTGGCTGGGGGAAGAACAGACCGTCAATGACATCAGTGAGGACGAGGAACGGAAATGAGTAGCTCTGCATCCAACCTTGTTCAAATGGGGTCTTTCATGCTGTCATGTCTGTTGAGGGACCCACGTATAAAAAGGATAAAGGAGAACGATCTGTACTGGGTGGCCACGCTACTAGACCCCGGTATAAGCAGAAAGTGGCAGAAATGTTACCAATCTACCGAAAGTCGGAAAGGATGCAGCAGTTCAAAACCAAACTAAAAAATATGCTTTACACAGCTTATAAGGGGGATGTCACAGCACAACGGGAATCTAACAGTGGAAGAGGTGAGTGTAATCCTCCTCCTACCACGGCGGCAAGAACTGGACGATTTACAGATGTGTTGTTGATGGAGGACATGCGGAGCTTTTTCAGTCCTACTCATCGCCACAGCCCTTCGGGATCCAGCCTTAGAGAACGACTCGACCGACAGGTAGCAGACTACCTCGCCTTGACAGCAGATATCGACACTCTGAGGAGCAATGAACCCCTTCACTACTGGGTATGCAGGCTTGACCTGTGGCCTGAGCTATCCCAGTTCGCGATAGAACTTCTGGCCTGCCCTGCTTCAAGTGTCCTGTCAGAAAGGACCTTCAGTGCAGCAGGAGGCATTGTCACTGACAAGAGAAGTAGCCTCGGTCAAAAAAGTGTTGATTACCTCACCTTCATAAAGATGAATGAGGCATGGATCCCGAAGGGACTGACAGTGGGGGATACGTTTGACTAACAAAAGGCCTGATTACATGCCTTGGACTCAAAATGGTCCCCACGCTGCTGTATTTAATGTCTGCATACCGGATGACTTTCGTGAATTCTCCACCACCAACTAGGGTTCAAGCCGCAATGTTTTAGTCACTTTTCTGCCTGGAAAACATAAATTTTTCCGGCCGCTGCTACAATAGCAGCTGCAACAGTGCCATTATTTTTCAGGCATGTGTACATGCCTAATTTTTCTGTCCTATGGTTCAGCACTGTGGCTGCAAAAACAAACCAAAAAAAAAGGCACATACAAGTGTCAATTCCCCTTCGTGATCGTTACCTTGTTGTGGTGAAGGGGATTGCGTATCACAATGAAGCAATCATCATCACCTCTATAAGTGTGTTGGCAATGTTGCCACACCCCAGATGATAAGGCCGTTGCTTCATTATGGTCAGACCAAAAGCGATCGGACGGCTGGATAATATTTCATAGAGAAAACATTAATTTACCCTTTTTTTTATATGTTGTATGGGTTTTTAATACATAAAATAAAAAATCATAATAAAGTCTCTTAATAGTTTATTAGAAATGATGCAGGCAATTAAAAAAATCCCCATCAATTCCAATACAAAGCAAGTACAGAGCTCAGAACTAAATTATTTCATGATGTCGTAATGGTTCGCTAATTCGACAATGGTTAATCAATTCGACCGGATAGGGTCCGTAACAGGGATTAAACTGATAGGAATAGTACTAGTTAAGACACCACTCATATAGGGTGTCACAGCACATTGCTCTGTGCACGCGCAGTGCCCCAATTTGGGAGTAAGAGGACCGACCAAGCTGCTTTTTCCATCTCCCGGTTCCTGAAATCAATTCAGTTTAGTGTATGAGAGTTTGGTCTGTCACTGTGAAGGCAGTCGAAGGTACCCGGTCTAAATTTTTTTTTCACAAAAGGCAATCCCTGATATGGGACGTAACAGGGATTAAACTGATGAGAATAGTACTACAGAAAATACCACTCATATCGGGTGTGACAGTAAATTGCACGGCGCAGACGCAGTCACCGTGGTTTAAAACAGAGTTGGAGGAGCCAGCGTATTTTTAACCATCTCCCCGTTCGAAAAATCTATTCAATAAATGGCCCCCAGATTGGGGACGTTAGAGGATTAAACTGATGAGAATAGTACTACAGAAAATACTACTCATATCGGGTGTGACAGTAAATTGCACGGCGCAGACGCATGGTCACCGTGGTTTAAAACAGAGTGGAGGGAGCCAGCGTTTTTTTAACCATCTCCCGTTCGAAAAATCTATTCAATAAATGGCCCCCAGATTGGGGACGTTAGAGGATTAAACTGATGAGAATAGTACTACAGAAAATACCACTCATATCGGGAGTGACAGTAAATTGCACGGCGCAGGCGCAGTCACCGTGGTTTAAAACAGAGTGGAGGGAGCCAGCGTTTTTAACCATCTCCCCGTTCGAAAAATCTATTCAATAAATGGCCCCTAGATTGGGGACGTTAGAGGATTAAACTGATGAGAATAGTACTACAGAAAATACCACTCATATCGGGTGTGACAGTAAATTGCATGGCGCAGACGCAGTCACCGTGGTTTTAAAACAGAGTGGAGGGAGCCAGCGTTTTTAACCATCTCCCGTTCGAAAAATCTATTCAATAAATGGCCCCTAGATTGGGGATCGTTAGAGGATTAAACTGATGAGAATAGTACTACAGAAAATACCACTCATATCGGGTGTGACAGTAAATTGCACGGCGCAGACGCATGTGACCGTGGTTTAAAACCGAGTGGAGGGAGCTAGCGTTTTTAACCATCTCCCCGTTCGAAAAATCTATTTAATAAATGGCCCCAGATTGGGAGTCGGGGCGTTAGAGGGATTAAGCTGATGAGAATAGTACTACAGAAAATACCACTCATATCGGGTGTGACAGTAAATTGCACGGCGCAGACGCAGTGACCGTGGTTTAAAACAGAGTGGAGGGAGCCAGCGTTTTTAACCATCTCCCCGTTCGAAAAATCTATTCAATAAATGGCCCCCAGATTGGGGAGTCGGGGACGTTAGAGGATTAAACTGATGAGAATAGTACTACAGAAAATACCACTCATATCGGGTGTGACAGTAAATTGCACGGCGCAGACGCAGTGACCGTGGATTAAAACAGAGTGGAGGAGCCAGCGTTTTTAACCATCTCCCGTTCGAAAAATCTATTCAATAAATGGCCCCAGATTGGGGACGTTAGAGGGATTAAACTGATGAGAATAGTACTACAGAAAATACCACTCATATCGGGTGTGACAGTAAATTGCACGGCGCAGGCGCAGTGACCGTGGTTTAAAACAGAGTGGAGGGAGCCAGCGTTTTTAACCATCTCCCGTTCGAAAAAATCTATTTAATAAATGGCCCCCAGATTGGGAGTCGGGACGTTAGAGGATTAAACTGATGAGAATAGTACTACAGAAAATACCACTCATATCGGGTGTGACAGTAAATTGCACGGCGCAGACGCAGTGACCGTGGATTAAAACAGAGTGGAGAGGAGCCAGCGTTTTTTAACCATCTCCCGTTCGAAAAATCTATTCAATAAATGGCACCCAGATTGGGGACGTTAGAGGATTAAACTGATGAGAATAGTACTACAGAAAATTATCACTCATATCGGGTGTGACAGTAAATTGCACGGCGCAGACGCAGTCACCGTGGATAAACACAAGGGGAGGGAGCCAGCGTTTTTTTAACCATCTCCCGTTCGAAAAATCAATTCAATTCACCTTTTGGGGACCCTTGGTGTTGTACGTGGCTGGGTGGAGGAAGAAACCTTCAATGACATCACCGGGACGTGGCTAGCTTAGTATCCAACCTTGTGCAAATGGGGAGTTTGCGGTTGTGCAAATGAACTGTTTGCGGTGCATTAAAAGGGAGTTTGGTCTGTCAATGTCAGTGAAGCGGGCGTAACCCTTACACTACCTGATCGATACAACATCATACCTGATCGTATACACACACTGGATGTTTTAAAGCACGTTATTCCAAACAATTTAGGAATGTTAGTTGATTTATGCCCTTTATGGATTAAAACTCGACTCTGCGTCCACTACGTAATTTTCCATGGGAGTTTTGCCATAGATCCCCCTCCGGCATGCCACAGTCCAGGTGTTAGACCCCTTGAAACAACTTTCCCATCACGATTGTGGCCAGAAAGAGTCCCTGTGGGTTTTAAAATTCGCCTGCCAATTCAAGTCTATGGCGGTTCGCCGGGTTCGCCCGTTTGCGAACATTTGCGGAAGTTCGCGTTCGCGAACTGAAAATTTTATGTTCGCGACATCACTAGCTACTGTGCCACCTGGTATCAGTGGTTGGCACTGGCAGTGGGCACACTACAGTCTGTGGAAGTGGGCCTGACACACACTGGCAGCAGGCAAGCAACTGAACTTAGACTACTGTCTAAAAATGAAATGCCTTATTTATCGGCAAGCTACTGTGCCACCCGGTATCAGTGGTGGGCAGTGGCAGTGGGCACACTACAGTCAGTGGAAGTCGGCCTGACACACACTGGCAGCAGGCAAGCAACTGAACTTAGACTACTGTCTAAAAATGAAATGCCTTATTTATCGGCAAGCTACTGTGCCACCCGGTATCAGTGGTGGGCACTGGCAGTGGGCACACTACAGTCTGTGGAAGTCGGCCTGACACACACTGGCAGCAGGCAAGCAACGGAAATTACACTGAAGTGTAAAAATGAAATGCCTTTTTTTGATGCAAAGTCCTGTGCCACACGGGATGACAGGGGTGGGCACTGGCAGTGTGCACACTACAGTCTGTGGAAGTCGGCCTGACACACACTGGCAGCAGGCAAGCAACTGAAATTAGACTAATGTGTAAAAATTAAATGCCTTTTTTTGATGCAAAGTCCTGTGCCACATGGGATGACAGAGGTGGGCACTGGCAGTGGGCACACTACAGTCTGTGGAAGTCGGCCTGACACACACTAGCAGGCAAACAACTGAAATTACACTAAAGTGTAAAAATGAAATGCCTTTTTTTGATGCAAAGTCCTGTGCCACATGGGATGACAGGGGTGGGCACTGGCAGTGGGCACACTACAGTCTGTGGGCCTGCAGCTCCTCACACACAGGCAGGCCAGGCAACTGCAATATATATATGGAGAAAAGAAAAAAAAAAGCTGACTAATGTTGCAGCCCTAAAAAGGGCTTTTTGGGGTGCTGTCAGGACGCTGTCCTTACAGCAGAGATCAGATGAGTCTTTCAGGACTGGAGTGGACACTAAATTCACTAGCCTAGCTATCGATTTCCCAATTAAATCAGCAGCAGCTACACTCTGCCTCCTCTCACTAAGACTGCAACTTCCGAATGAATCTAAAATGGATGCTGTTCAGGAGGTGGGAGGGTCTGGGAGAGAGGGTATGCTGCTGATTGGCTGGAATGTGTCTGCTGACTGTGAGGTACAGAGTTAAAGTTTGCTCAATGATGATGCATAGGGGGCGGACCGAACATCGCACGTGTTTGCTCGTTGTGGCGAACGCGAACAATCTATGTTCGCCGGGAACTGTTCGCCGGCGAATAGTTCGGGCCATCTCTATAGACTAGTAAACCTTATCTAAAAGTCATACCTAAGGCTTAATGTCAGGTCGAGGTCTATGAGAAATTCCTAAACTTTCTACATGGGGACCAAATCAAAAGAAAGGAAGACCTGGTTCGTAGTACCCAGTGGGAAAGTTCTTCTAGCCTGTAAAGTTGATCCACTTTATTAATCCAATGATCTATATTTGGGGTTTCAGTGGAGAGTCAGTAAGTCACCAGGAGTACTCTGGCTGAGGCAAGCAGGAGCAAAAAAGGGCTGATCTGTGGTTACTCACATCTTTGATATCCAAAGTGAGGAGGGTCAATTTGGAAAAAGAGGTCTGGCAAATATGGTTACAGGTCCTGGTTATCATGCACCACCATTCATGAATTTTGTTGCAGGACCACCAAATATGTAAAAAGGTGCATTTAGCTTTCCTGCATCTCCAACACAGGTTAGAGGCATTCGGCGTGTATAGTGAAATCACTTTGGGGGTTTTGTACCACCACAACATGACTTTGTAGCTATTTTCTTGGATGTGAATGCATCTAGAAATTTTATGAGGAATGTTTAGGATTTTAGCTACTTCTATTGGGGAAAAAGTACGGTTTAGACCTTTTTCCCATTTCCCTATGATCGCTGGTTTAACATTCGGAGAGGGAGTTTTGAGATATTTATAGGTAGTAGATATGAGCTTGGGAGGGGGCTTAGTACATCCTATCAGTCTTTCAAACCAGTTTGGCGGGTTTAGGGAAGGGGTGGTGCGTAGGGGAGAGAGAGAGATTCAGATCTAATAAATCTTAGTAGGAAAGTATTAATGTTAGGCATTTAAAGGGACGATTGGAACTCAGGCATTGACATAATTACACCTTCCTTGTCCAGTATTGCTGACAGAGGCTTAGTAGAGGAGTAAAGATAGAGTGGACAACTATCTCTTAGGGCTTTAGGGGCTAGAGATAAGATATCTTTCATTTGTAGGAGAGGAGAGGGAGATGTCAAAGTAACATGGACCGAGCTAAACAAATTCCATACTTTGAGCGTGCTTTGAATCATAGGGTTGGCAATGTCACGGTGTAACGGAAGAGTCTTACCCGCCAGCATCAGGGTGCGGATGTTGGAGGGGGAAAAGGCATTTTCTATGCTGAGCCATAATTTGTGAGGAGGAAGCCTGATCCAATCAACCACCCTGGCGAGATGTATAGATCTCATATACATTTCTGTATTTGGTAAGCCAATCCCACCTTTCGATTTGGGTTTAGTCAGGGTGTCAAAGGATATCCGCGAGTGTCGTCCCTGCCAGATGAAGCCACGTATATGTTTGTTTAGCGTGACAAAGAAGGATATAGTAATTTTAATCGGAAGGGTTTGCATTAAGTATGTAAGCCTCGGTAACACTAAGGAAGAAATTATATTCTTTCTCCAAAACCATGAGAGGTAAGGAAGGTCCAACGAGTCCAACTGGGCAATTATAGACTTTAATAGTGGTAGGTAGTTGAGATTAAACAGATCAGAGAGATGGGGAGAGAGTTTAATCCCAAGGTATGTTAATTGTTGGGTTTACCAATTAAATGGTCAGTCAATTTTAAGAGATGCAATAACTGAATGGGATAGGCCGCTATGGAGTATTTGGGATTTGGAGGGATTAATCTTAATATTTGATCGGGAGCCAAAATGATCTAGTAGTGATAATGGGCAGGGATTTTTTCGGGTTGGTTGTGAGAATAAGAAGAACGTCTGCAAAGGCTGCCAACTTGATCTCACAACCATCAATGCAAAGGCCTTTGATTTCCTTTTGCTGTCTAAGGGCCTGAAGGAGCGTTTCCATTACTAGTACAAAAAGGAGTGGGGAAATAGGACAGCCCTGCCTAGTTCCATTTTTAATATTAAAGCTAGAGGACAGAATATTGTTAACTGACACAGATGCTGAAGATTTGAGATACATACGGATATAGCAGGGTTAAGATTTCTGCTTTCTGAGATGCGTTAAACTATAGTTAACTAAACTGGTTAAGCAATTGCTTCTCCATGGCTTTTGTTTCAAGATAACGCAATGAGATAATGAAATTTGAGTTAAGGGTTGGAGTCTTACCCCTGCTACATCTGTAGCTGAGAGAGCATTGAAAAAAGGTTCAGGCATGTTAACTCCTTGCCGACCGCCTAACGCACGGATGCGTCCAGGCGGCGGTAAGTTTGCTCCTCCTGGAAGCATCCGTGCGTCATCTCGCGAGAGGCGAGATCTGCTGTGAGCTTGCGCATGCGCGTTCACAGCAGAAGCGCGACTCTGCAGTTACTACTACAGCCTGCCAGCGATGATCCATCGCTGGCAGGCTGTAAATGTAAATAAATTAGATCAAACAGGTACATCAGGCGCTGTTTTGTTAACAGCGTCTTATATACCTCCTACCTAGTCCTCTGGTGGTCCCATTTACTGGGATCGACCACCAGAGGACCAGGTAACAATGTAAAGTTGCACCAAACACTACACTAACCCCCACCCCCTCACTTTATAACCACTATTAACCCTTTGTGTAACCCTTGATCACCCCATATAGACTCCCTGATTACCCCCCTGTCACTGATCCCCCCCTGTAAGGCTCTATTCACATGTCCATATGTGTTTTGCGGATCCGCGGATCCACGGATCCACAGATCTGTGCCACGGATCAAACCAATGAGTACCTTTAGGATTTCACAGGGCATTTTTACGCATTTGGATTCTCACGCTTTAGGGCCCCTAAAATGCCAGGTCAGTATAAATACCCCACATGTGACCCCATTTTGGAAAGAAGACACCCCAATGTATTCCGTGAGGGGCATGGCGAGTTCACAGAATTTTTATTTTTTGGCACAAGTTAGCGGAAATTGATATTTTTTTATTTTTTTTTACAAAGTCTCTTATTTCACTAACTTGTGACAAAAATAAGAATTTTACATGAACTCACCATACCCCTCACAGAATACCTTGGGGTGTCTTCTCTAAAATGGGTCACATGTGGGTATTTATACTGTCCTGGCATTTTAGAGGCCCCTAAAGCGTGAGAAGAAGTCTGGAATCCAAATGCGTAAAAATGCCCTGTGAACCTAAAGTACTCATTGTTTAGGACCCCTTTGGCATCATGGCTGCAAAAGTGTCACACATGTGGTATTGCCGTACTCAGGAGAAGTAGGGCAATGTGTTTTAGGGTGTATTTTTATATATACCCATACTTTGTGTGAGAAATATCGCTGTAAGCGCCAACTTTTAAAAAATTTTTATACAAAGTTGTCGGTTTACAGAGATATTTCTCACCCAACATGGTATATGTAACAATACACCCCAAAACACATTCCTACTTCTCCCGCAGGCAACGATACCACATGAGTGACACTTTTTGCAGCCTGTAGTAACAAGGGGACCTAAATTCCAACGAGTACCTTTAGCTTTTACAGGGCTGCTCACAATTTAGCCCCGCCCAAAATGCCAGAACAGTAAACACACCCCACAAGTGACCCCATTTCGGAAAGTAGACACCCCAAAGTATTCACTGAGGGGCATAGTGAGTCCGTGGGAGATTTTATTTTTTTTTGCCAGAAGTTATCAGAAATGGAAACTTTATTATTTTTATTTTTTCCCTCAGAAAGTGTCATATTCCGCTAACTTGTGATAAAAAAAGAAATGATACATGAACTCACCATGCCCCTCCGCGAATACTTTGGGGTGTCTTCTTTCTAAAATGATGTCATTTGGGGGGTATTTATACTTTCCTGACATTCTAGCACCTGAAGAAACATGACAGGTGCTCAGAAAGTCAGAGCTGCTTCAAAATGCCGAAATTCACTTTTTTGCACCATAGTTTGTAAACGCTATAACTTTTACCCAAACCAATAAATATACACTTATTGGATTTTTTTTATCAAAGACATGTAGAACAATAAATTTAGAGAAAAATGTATATAGAAATGTAGTTTTTTTTGAAAATTTTTACAACAAAAAGTGAAAAATTTCATTTTTTTGCAAAAATGTTGATAAATTTTTATTAATAGCAAAAAAAGTAAAAATGTCAGCAACAATGAAATACCACCAAATGAAAGCTCTATTAGTGAGAAGAAAAGGAGGCAAACTTCATTTGGGTGGTAAGTTGCATGACGGAGCAATAAACGGTGAAAGTAGTGTAGTGCGGAATTGTAAAAAGTGGCCTGGTCATTAAGGGTGTTTAAGCTAGGGGGGCTGATGTGGTTAAACTTAGACAGTATTAGCTGGATATAAGTCCAGTCAACTCTGTCAAAAGATTTTTCAGTGTCTGTGCCAAGCATGACTAAAGGAATAGATTTATTAGAGGAATAGTAGAGGGCATTCAACACCTTCATTGTATTGTCCTTGCCTTCACGTCCTCTGACAAAGCCTACTTGATCTGGGTGAACAAGATTAGCCAGTAGGGATTGTAGTTTGGTAGCTAACATTTTGGCCAATAATTTAAGATCAATGTTTAAGAGGGAAATGGGATGATAATTGGAGCAGGATGTGGGGTCTTTTCCGGGTTTCGGTATTATAGTTATAGTGGCTCTTGAGGAAGTAGTTATGTGTTCAATGGCTCACCCCTCAGAATGTGTGGTATGGGTGCTCACTCCCGTTGGGCCACACCCTTGCCCAAGAAATGACTCCAGATATCCATGTCAGACTGGTGGGGAGCTCAATTGATGGGTGTATGAATTAATGAGGAAGTAGTTGTGTGTTATAGTGGCTCTTCTCATGTCTGTGGAGGCCGGACTGTTCTGCATGGCAAGATTACAGACAGGAAAAAGAAAAGTTAACAGCATACTATGCCTCATTCAAGAATGTCCTAAGGGAAGACCATTGGGTCCAGGACATTTGCCTAAAGGTGAGGATTTAATGGCAGAGGTAAATTTGATTATGGTAAAGGGTTTGGAGAGTGATTCACGCTGTTTTGGTAGAAGGAAGGGGAGATTAAGGGTGTTTAGAGAAGTGGAGATATTGATCTCTCTGTTACTTGACGCTTTTGGGAAGGGGTGAGATTGTATTGGGATTGATAGTAAAGTCTGAATTGCTCCTCTATGTCCTCTGACTTAAACAGTTGGACACCCAAGGGGGACTTAATACTCTGAACATATCTGGAGTGTCTTTTTTGCTTAATCCTTTGTATTTGGAATTTAGAGGCTTTGTTGCCATGAGCATAACATTTATGTTGAGAGGATAGGAAGAATTTAGCATAGCATTCATTGAGAAGATTTTTTAGCTCTGCTCTAAGAGAGCATAGTACTGTAAGATGCTGTTTCAATAGGGCTATTTTCGGAGACTTCTCTAGGGTGTAAATTTGAGATAGTAAAGAGGACAACTTTCTGTCAGCCTCCTTCTTAAGAAAAGAACAGAGACTGATCAAGCAGCCTCTAATAAAAAATTTATGGGCACCCCATAAGACTTGAGGAGAGATACAGTATCAGGGGAGTTATTAGTCAAGAAGTACTCTTCTAGAAGGGAGATTATGTGTTCTTTGTGTTTGTCATTACCCAGAAGGGACTCGTTGAACCTCCAACAACTGTTCTTACCGGACCTGGCTGATGGATGAATATCACAAAAAATTGGAGAGTGATGAGAGAGCATCATGTCACATATTCTAGCAGATGAGCAGAGCTACAGATGCTCCTTTGACACAAATACATAGTCAATCCTACTGTAGGAGTTGTTAGCTGTGGAATAAAAGGAGTAGTCAATTAATTCAGGGTTTATGCAGCGTCAGACATCCACTAAACCTAGGTTAAACAATTTAGTCAGGAGAGATCTGATTGCTCTAATTTTTTTTTTTTAAGGGGATTGAGAGGAATGTTGAAGTCCCCAGCTAAGATAAGGATAACTTCCCTATATGTTTCGACTTGTGAAAGAAGTCAGCCAATGAGTCTGGCCAGCATTGGGTGCATAGGCATTAACAAAAGTGTACAAATTTTGACCAATATGGCCCATCAGAATAATCAGGGTCGTGTATATGATTTTTGTATGCAAATGGTATGCCTCTGCGAAAAACAATACTGACGCCTCTTGATGCAGATCCACCCGCTCCACAATGATACCAGGTGGGAAATCTAGAAAAGGAAAGGTTGGGGTAGTTATTGTGTTTAAAATGGGTCTCCTGAAGAAAAATTACCAAACTTCTCTCCCTTCTCAGCAAGGAAAAAATCTGATATCTTTTGAAGGGGGATCTCAGACCAATGACATTATAGGAGACAATTTTCAGATCAGACATATTAGTATGAGTTGGATAACTTAGAGCAGTGATGGCACCCGGGTATTCTCAGTAGCAGAACTTGCCCATATAGTAATAAAACATAAATATAAAAAGAAACATAACTGGAAGAAAACAAAACAGTTGGCATGATGCAATCTTGTAAAAGGATAAGGATCTTCTGAGGACCCTTTAGAGGGGGTAAGAGGAGGTATATCATATAATAACTAGTGTTGAGCGCGAATATTCGAAAAGCGAATTTTTTTAGCGAATATCGGCACTTCGCTAATTCGCGAATATTTCGAATATAGCGCTATAAGTTCGCTATTTCGAATATTCGTTTTTTTTTTTTTTTTTTTTTAGTTATATTTTTTTCTTTCCTACTTCCCAACAGTAGTTCTTACCTGTCCTGAGGATTCCTGGCTTCCTGGCTGCTCTAGTCAGTGCCCGTTGCCGCTTCTGCCGACTTCCGTGCTCATGTGGAGCGTCCCCATCCATGGGAGAATCTCCATATACTAAAATGTACTGTCGGATTTGAGGAATTACGCTGAAATCGTAATGCGATTAATTCAAGTTATATTAATCGCATTGCGATTACAACTTAACACTGCTATCTTACATAGGCTAGAATTAACGAATATGGAGTATAGCTAATGCTATGCACTAGCAGTGCTAGTTGAAATACGCAATGCGAATACTTTAAGTTAAATTAATCGCATTGCGATTTCAACTTAGCACTGCTGCTATATTCCATATTCGATTAACTTCGTTAATTCTAGCAAGCTGACCCATTATAAACCCAGCTCTAAGTTGAAATCGCAATGCGATTAATATAACTTGAATTAATCGCATTGCGATTTCAACGTAATTCCTCAAATCCGACAGTACATTTTAGTATATGGAGACGTTCCCATGGTGATGGGGACGCTCCATGAGCACAGAAGTTATGGTTGGCTTGGTAGAATTAGCGAATAGCGAATATGACGAATGTATTCGTCATATTCCTCAAAACGAAGATAACGAAGTATTCTACATCTTCATTTTAGCTACCTATTCGTCTCAGTCATCGTCAACTTCACTATTCAGCTAATTCTACCAATCAAATAGGAAGGTTGATTAATAGACAGCTGTGTAAGAATTCGCTATGCATTATTTTTTTTTAATACAATAATTATATTACTTGATAAAATTATTATAAGTATTCTATTTATTAAAAAAAAAATCGCATAGCGAATTTAACACAGCTGTCTCACTCTCTATAGTCAACCTTCCTATTTGATTGCTAGAATTAGCGAAGTTGACGAATAGGTAGCTAAAACGAAGATGTAGAATACTTCGTTATCTTAGTTTTGAGGAATAGACGAATACATTCGTCATCCTCGCTAATTCTAGATATGAAACCAATAGGAAAGTAGCCTTAAGTACAAATCGCAATATGCGATTATTTAAATCGCATGTTAATCGCGATAACTAGAAAAAATGACGAATATTCGATTTCGACGAATATGAAACGAATATTCATTCGAATATTCGCGAATTTCGTCGAAATCGAATATGGCACCTGCCGCTCATCACTAATAATAACCTGCAAAACGGTAGAGGTAAAGGCAGATAGAAGATTAACAGACCGGAGAAAAGGTGGTTAGAATATATAGACAGAGGTGTATGAGCCGTCAGATCAGAGAGGGTAATACATAGATCTATAGAGGCAGCCAGAGATAGAAGTACAAGAAATAAGGGGTAGCTATTCACTGCTACAAGTAAGGAGGAGATGGTGACAGAGTTTGCGGTCATTTGCAGCAGAGTCAGGTATCACTTTGGGGCCAAGAAATTCTCTTGGGTGTCAATGTGGTGCCTCTCTTCTTGGAGCGTTGTTGTTTAGGGGTCACTGCCAGGTCCCAAGGTTGGAGGACTGGAAGAGCAGGTAAAGATGTTACTTCAGAAACTTTGTCCCAAATTTCTATCTCCAGTGGGGGGATGTCCATGATCTGATAAGCCTCTGGGAGGTCCGCAAAGGAGGCAATGGTAATCTTTTTGTCTGAGAAGGCGAAAGTTAGTCCAAAAGGGAAGGTCCATCTATAGGTGATTCTTTTCTCTCTGTGGAGGGAGGTAAGGGCTTTCTGTAAAGTAAGAGGAGAGAGATCTTGGAATACGGTGATATCACCCTGTTGGACAGAGTTTGCGGATCTGGCGGCGGTAAGAATCACTTCCTTATCTCTGAAGTTCAGGAAGCGACAGATAATGTCTCTGGGGGGTTCTGAATCCTTAGGACGTTGACGAAGAGCTCGGTGGGCTCTTTCAAAGATCATCGCTGAGGTTTTATTTTCTCCCAGCAAAGAACATGTGATCTTTAGTATCGCAGCGGGGACGTCGTCAGCAGGGACAGATTCTGGGACTCCCCTGAATCAGAGGTTGTTCCGTCTGCTGCGATTTTTCTGGTCTTCTAGGGATGTGTATAGGGATTTGATGTGTGCATGACAGAGAGCAAGGGACTGAGAGACTGCAGAGCTGTGTACAATCGTGATCTCCTGTGCGGATTCAAGTGAGTCCACTCTATGCCCAATTTGTTGTACATCATGGGCGACTTCAGAGAGTTTCAGGTTGATCGGTCCCAGGGCCTCTGCTAGGGCTTGCTTAATAAAGCGGCAGGAAAATGGAAGGTTGCGGGAGTCAGTAATATCTTCTTTCTCGCTCTCACACTCTGACATACCTTCTGCAAGTGCTTCCTGTGAGCGGCATGCCGTGGCCGCCATCTTGGCTTCCTTTGGAGCCGAGGAGCTCTGTTGTTTCTTCAGAAATTTAGACATGTCGGAGGTTAGAGACAAGGATTTGGTGGTAGATCCAGGTTTAGATCCTCCGTATTTGACAATTTTTAGGTCTGGGTGCTAAATATATCAGCCTCCACAGCAGGATGAAGTCGGGAGCTCAGCAAGATGCGTCAATCTAGCACAGATGCTGGCTCCGCCCACTAAATCTACCTAATTATATCCCTATACTTATGCTACAACATTCTAAGATTGTTGGCTTGTGTCTTTTGTTGCTTTTGCCAGACACATCCAAGACAAATACTCTCAGATCGGAAGCTGTACTCAGAATGGCGTTTCTCAAGCCCAGTGACTAAAAAAAAACAGCCAAAATGCTACCCATGTTTGGCACACAAGCTGTCTGTCAGTCTTTAAACCAGTCAGACAAGATCCCACCCTCTCAGTTGTATGTGATCCTCCATTTTCATCCTCTCTACCTTTTTTGCCACCGATTTTAACAGTAAAATGCCCTGGCACCTCTTTTGTGTTATTCATCTGATGCGAATCACCAAAACCTCGTGTTTGCCAACTTTTCTGAAATTCATAACCAATCCAATTAATTCTGATTCAATTTACTTATCTCTAGTAGCTATTTCTGCCAATTTCCCTCATATACATCCCCAACATGACTTAAGAATGTATATGCAGTGGTTCATCTCCCTGAGCACAAAATCATCACACTGCCAGATGCTTATTTCCTCCGACATCTGCTGTTGGGGAGTAGTGTTGGGCACGAATATTTAAATCGTGAATATCGCCTTTTTGAGAATTTGCAAATATTTAGAATATAGTGATATATATTCATATTTTCGAATGATCGAGATTTTTTTTTTCCCTCTGAACCCATGATCCCTCCTTGCTTCTTGCTTGTGGGCCAATGAGACGGCTGCAATGTCTTTGTCTGAGCTTAGCAACATCCCTAGCAACCAATAGGAAAGTTGCCTACCCCTTAGTATATAGGAAACTCCACAGCAGCCTTTTTTAGCAGTTTTTTGAAGTTCTGATAGACACAGCCGTGTTATTGCTGTGCTCTGTGCTTTCCTGTGTCATTATATTAGATAGTTAGTTAGCTTAAATGTATAATACAGATAGTTAGTGGGAGATAGTCAGTGTATGTTAGATAGTAATATAGTGTAACTGATAGGTTCCAGTGCAGGGTGTTAGGTAGTGAGATTGCTGCTGTCTATACAAACATCCTACAGACATAGTGCTGTAATGTCACAACAATACTTAGTGAACAAAGCAGTAATATGTAGTCAGACCTTATAAAATGTGAAGTTGCTCGTATTGCGCCTAAATATTCGCATCATTAGTGACGATTTGCGCAATCGCGAATGTATTGAAGCACTCTATCTGCATATAAAGCTATTGTAATGTTCTGCCTTGCCAAAAAATTTCTCCAGTCTCAGGAAACTACTAGCAGCTTGAAAAAAGTAGCAAAAGTGACCCATTTCGAGCGCAATAGGCGCATATTACATTGCCAATTTGTGCAATCAAGAAAATATTCTCGAATTTGCGAATATATGACAAATATTCTACCAAATATTAGCGAAATATCGCGAATTCGAATATTGCCCTTGCTGCTCATCACTATAGAGGTTCAGGAGGCTCCATACACATTAGATGGTTTGCCAGCCTAACCCAGACAGCAGGTTTGGAAAACATTTATCTAATATGTATGATTTGATGCGGACGAGGACATGGTCGTAGTGTTGTTAGTGGACCCTCTGGTGCTGGGAGAGGACGTGGCCGTTCTGCCACAGCCACACGTCCTAGTGAACCAACCACCTTAGGTTCCAGTACCCGCCAGAATTTACAGCGATATTTGGTGGGGCCCAATGCCGTTCTAAGGATGGTAAGGCCTGAGCAAGTACAGGAGCTAGTCAATTGGGTGGCTGACAGTGGATACAGCACGTTCACAACATTATCTCCCACCCAGTCTTCTGCAGAAAGTGCACAAGTGCGCTTGAAAACCAAGCACATCAGTCTGTCACATCACCCCCATGCATATCAAGCAAACTGTCTGAGCCTTCCCTGCACAACCAAGTATCCGATAAAATCAAGTGTGCACTGCGCAACGCCATCTGTGGCAAGGTCCACTTAACCACAGATACGTGGACCAGTAAGCACGGCCAAGGATGCTATATCTCCCTAACTGAGCACTGGTTAATGTAGTGGCCGCTGGACCCCAGGCGGAGAGTTCTTTGGCGCATGTTCTTCCACCGCCAAGGATCGCAGAGCATCATTCTTTGCCTCCTGTAGCCTCCTCCTCCTACTCGGCTTCCTCCTCCTCTTCTTCCACCTGCTCATCCAGTCAGCCACACACCATCACCACCAACTTCAGCATAGCCCGGGGTAAACATCAGCAGGCCGTTCTGAAATTCATATGTTTGGGGGACAGGCCCCACTCCGCGCAGGCGTTGTGGCGGAGAATTGAGCAGCAGACCAATGAGTGATTGCTGCTGTTGGGCCTCAAGCCCAGCCTGGTGGTGTGCGATAATGGGCGAAATCTCGTTGCAGCTCTGGGACTAGCCGGTTTGATGCACATCCCTTGCCTGGCGCATGTGCTGAATTTGGTGGTGCAGAAGTTACTTCACAACAACCCCGACATGTCAGAAATGCTGCATAAAGTGTGGGCCGTCTGTGTGCGCTTCCGGCGTTCACATCCTGCCGCTGTTCGCCTGTCTGATCTACAGTTGGTAGACACGCTACTGAGAGCATTCCCAAATGTCACAGGGGAACAAGTGGAAGCCCAAGGTGAAGGCAGAGGAGGAGCAAGAGGTCGCCAACGCAGCTGTGTCACGGCCAGCTCCTCTGAGGGCAGGGTTAGCATGGCAGAGATGTGGAAAAGTTTTGTCACCACGCCACAGCTTACTGCACCACCACCTGATACGGAACGTGTTAGCAGGAGGCAGAATTTCACTAACATGGTGGAACAGTACGTGTGCGCACCCCTCCACGTACTGACTGGTGGTTCGGCCCCATTCAACTTCTGGATCTGCCTTGGAGGTGCTGGTCTGCCCAGCAGCCAGCGTTTTGTCTGAACGTGTATTCAGCACGGCAGGTGGCGTCATTACTGACAAACGCAGCCGCCTGTTAACAGCCAACGTGGACAAGCTGACATTCATAAAAATGAACCAGGCATGGATCCCACAGGACCTGTCCATCCTTCGTGCAGAATAGAAATTTATAACTACCTCCCCTTAACCATATATTCTTGTACTCCAGGGCACTTCTTTATCGAATCCTTTTTTTTTCATTTTACCATTATTTTACGGGGCAACCCAAAGTTGAATGAACCTCTCCTCCTTCTGGGTGCCAGGGGCCTGAGTCTGTGAATAAGGCCTGTGGCACAGCCGGCAGACATTAATCCTTTTTGGCTGTGATGAGAACATCAACTCCCATAGCATTCCCACCTGATGCCACCCCAACCTCCTATTCCACCTCCTCCTCCTCCAAGTTGGCCAATTGATATTGGTTAATTTTTATTTATTTTATTTTATTTTATTTTAAGTCATTTCCCTATCCACATTTGTTTGCAGGGGATTTACCTACATTTTGCTGCTTTTTGCAGCCCTCTAGCCTTTTCCTGGGCTATTTTACAGCCTTTTTAGTGCCCAAAAGTTCGGCCGAACTTCTCGAACCCGAACATCCAGGTGTTCGCTCAACTCTAGTTCTGGGCAAGCAAGCTTCTTCATGTAAGATCCTAATCTTGGGCGCCCAGGCTTCATCATGTAACTCGAGACTAGGTATCCCAGTTACATGGTGAAGTTACAGATGTTCACTCCCATGCACTGACAGGAGTGATGATTTTCTGTGAAAGGCTTTAGAACGATAAAAAAATTATATAACTAATAAGAGAAATGATTTTCTCCACATAACAAATTAAATAGCAAGAAAAAAAACTGTCAAAAGTGTCCATATCCTTTAATGTCTCACACAGCCACAAGTCGTTGTGGAAGCACCGGAGAAAGCTTATACATTTATGACAGCAGTTATGTTTCAAAGAGTCATTATACAGTATTTTTAGCAAATGCTGCATTGTTTGTTAATGTGGGGAAATATCTATGTGAAAAGATGTGAATAGTTCACATTTCTTGGAGGTTTTGATATTGCTATATTACGGCAGTGAATTGAAGCAGAACTTCATTACTTATTGCTATCTATCACTCATTTTCAAGAAGTGCGAGAGGCAGCAGGGGCTTAACCTCCACTCTAGTCATTGTCGCTGCTGAGGGGGCTACCTCCCATTATAAGAAGTGCTGGAAGTGAGGGACTTTGAGCTTTTTTCTTGAATAATGGGGGGTACCCGAGAAAGAAAAGTTTAGGGTGTAAAACTGAATATCTAAGAGAAAGACAAAGTAGAGAGAAATGATTATAAAGGAAGAAGAAATTCAGGCGTCATTAATCTCCTTTTTTTTTTTTTTTTTAACAAATTTCTTTATTTATTAGTTTTTTCATTTTTCCAGATAAAACAGTAAATCACATAAGACATCCATTTGAACACATTACTGATTGTGTAGCCAACAAAGTACAATATTGAACAGATGAATGTAATCAGAAACATTGAAAATATTAACATGTAACCCCCCCCCTCATCCCACCCAACCCTACTCTAGATCGTCTTGTTCAGATGTTTCCATTTTAATTGTGTCCGACCTACTCAAAGCTCTTCATATTACTGAGATCAGTATAAAAGTGTCCACTGTCAATGCTTATGAGGCATATTTCCCTAACTTCCCTGTCAAGCAGATCCCTGCCCTGGTGGAGATATATGTCCCCTGTCATTTCATGTTACATTCTGGACTACGGATCTGTTTATTACAATTTGAGGTACCACTCAGTTAATTTGAATGGCACCACTATGGTCTTTATTTCTTCCTGTTTTAAGAATGAGACCATGTATGGTCTCCATTTAGAAAAGAGCGATTTGGTCAATTGCGACTTACACTGGAGTGTTTCAATAAGTTCCATATACCAGAGTGGTTCAGTTATCGGTGGCGCTTCCCGTCTCAGCCAAAATGCCAACAATTCTCTTTTTGCTGCCAGTAATAGCAGGTGATATATCTTAGGATATTTTAGTATTGGATGATCAGGGTCAAAGTGAAACAATATTATATGAGGATCAAAGGGAATCCGCACCTTACTCTGTTCCTCAATATATTTTAGTAAGGAACTCCAAAAATCTTGCGATTTCGGACAGGACCATAGACCGTGTGTTATATCCGTGTTCTCTGACAGACATTTAGGACATCTAGTTAGTCTATCCCCTTGGATTGCTGAGTTATCTCTAGGAGTGAAAAACCCGTAAATGGCCCTGTGGATCACTTTAAATTGGGACTCCCTCCATATCTCATAGCAGGTAATGTCCCTGACTCTATGCCATCCTTCCAAAATCTGTGTGGAGAGCTCTGGACAAAGGGAATTCTTTACGCCAGGTCTTGAACAGGTTTTGTTCTTCCCTTTTGTCTGTTAGCTCTCTAATTGAACCGTAGATGCTTGATAGAGAATTAATTCCCCTAAACAAAGTGTCGAAAGGGTTGGTCTTAAATTCCTGAGTTAAATCCTTTACTTTTGTTTTCAGCATGGAGACTAACTGGTAGAAAGTTAGAAATTGACCTGAAGGGATTTGATATTTTTGTTGTACTTCCTGAAAGGAGAGAAGTCTATTCTCCGATTTATCCCATATATGGGAAACCTCTTGAATTCCCTTTTCTGTCTATATGTACGGTGGACCGGGATGCGTTGATTTTCCGGCCTCCGGGTGATTCCACAACGTCATCCGTTTGGATATTAACGCAGGTAGTTTATAAATCTTCCTGCAGACCCTCCAAGTCGCAATAGTGTCGCGCAGCAGAAGGCTATGTTTCACTGTGTCAGGGAGATTGGTATAATTAGTATGTAATAAAGCATTTAACGGCCATGGGTATGCAAATTCCCTCTCTAGTGGGGTAACCGAATAGTATTGTGTTCCGTTAATCCAATCTACACAGTGGTGCATTATACATGCCAAGTTATAGTATCTTATATCAGGGAAATTTACCCCACCCCTAAGTTTGTGTCTCATCAGGGTGGTTAACGCAATTCTCGGTTTTTTGGATCTCCAAATGAATTTACGAAACGAGCCCATTAATGCTTGTACATCTTTATGTCTCAGCAGTAATGGGAGTGTTTGCAGAGGGTACAATAGTTTACTGAAGCTCATCATCTTTAAAAGATGACAGCGTCCCAGGAAAGATAGTGGTAAATTCGCCCAGGAGGTTAATTCAGCTTGTATTTTCTTAAATAAAGGGGGGTAGTTTAAGGTATATAATGTTTCCGGGGTTCTTCCTAGTTTTATCCCTAGGTATTTCAATGATTGGGATGCTATTGCTATGGAATTTTCTCCAATGTGTTGTTTTTGAAGAGTCTGGGTTGGGGATAAGTCTAATATTTCACATTTGGACATTTTCACTTTAAAACCTGATTAACTACCAAATGTGGACAAAAGGTCAAAAATTGGGTTAAGCTCAGTTTTTGGCTGAGACAGAAAAAGTAATAAATCATCTGCATATAATGCATGTTTGATATGGACGTTGCCAATTTTGATTCCTACAAAACCAGATAGATTCAGCAATACCCTGGAGAGCGGCTCTATGGCAATATTGAAAAGTAAAGGTGATAGAGGACACCCTTGTCGAATTCCTCTAAAGAGGCGGAAAGATTAGGACAAAAAACCTGGGATTGCAATTCTTGCCAGAGGTGAAGTGTACAATGAAGTTACGTAAGTCCTAAATTGACCTCCAAACCCCATGTATTCCATAACCTCCTTCAGCCATGCCCAGCTAACGCTGTCGAAAGCCTTTTCGGCGTCAATGGCTAGTAAAGCCGGGCATGGATGAAGTTGCGGTCTGGCTTTTATGGTGTCCAACACTGCCAACACCTTCCTGATGTTGCACACCGCTGCTCTGTTTCGTATAAAATATATACACTTCACAAAGGTCTTTACGACCGAAAAAACCCTTTTAGGGCGTCCTGACTAGTATTATTAAAACGTAACTTTTATTTATAAACTACAAAAACGACATAAGAAAAGAAAAATTGTTTTAAAACTATCAGGGCATCAGGGGATAATGTAGTTATTTTTCACTTGTTATCCACCTTAATCCAGTCACCCACTTATGGGGTATACTAGATTCGGCACTATGGGTTATTGATCTCAATACATATTATTAATGACTCTTTTCAGGTAGCTCATTTGGGCCATTCCAAATAGGTTGGGTGTATGCAGCAGTTGGTACACTTCCTTTTGTGTATGATAAACAGTGTGTAACTACTGCTTAACTCCTTGCAACACAGTGTCAGCAATTCACTCAGCCCAGTGTTTGTTAGTATTCTACGAAATCACTGACAGGCGCTCATGTAGCACTTCTCATACATCCACACATTGTTGCCAATTTAACTATGCACACATTGGCCACTCAATCACGCTCAATGTCTGTTTGGTTTTACTGCGCAGACATTTCTGACTGCTGCTGCACGTGTTGTAACTACTAAATAAGACTGCTGCTGCACATGTTGCTCCCAACAACTCCACACCTACCTATTCTAAACATGCGGTGGATCTATTATGTCCTCATTTTTTGTCTGATCGAATTTGCCCTGTCTAAAAGATATGGGAGGGGTTATAGTGTGCCATATCTTTTAGACAGGGCAAATTCGGATCAGACAAAAAATGAGGACATAGTAGATCCACCGCATGTTTAGAATAGGTAGGTGTGGAGGCTGTTGGGAGCAACATGTGCAGCAGCAGTCCTATTTAGTAGTTACAACACGTGCAGCAGCAGTCAGAAATGTCTGCGCAGTAAACCAAACAGACATTGAGCGTGATTGAGTGGCCAATGTGTGCATAGTTAAGTGGCAACAATGTGTTGGATGTAGTGAGAGTGCTACATGAGCGCCTGTCAGTGAGCTGGTGAATACTAGCAAGCAGGCTGGAGTGGTGCTGACACTGTGTTGCAAGGAGTTAAGCAGTGGTTACACACTGTTTAATACACAAAAGGAAGTGTACCAGCTGCATACACCAACCTGGCTTGGAATGGCCCAAATGAGCTACTTGAATAAAGTCATTAATAATATATATTGAGATCAATAACCCATAGTGCTGAGTCTAGTATACCCCATAAGTGATGACTGGATTAAGGTGGATAACAAGTGAAACTATTACATTATCCCCATGATACCCATGTTTTAAACTTTTTCTTATGTCGTTTTGTAGTTTATAAATAAAGTTACGTTCAATAATACTAGTCCAGAACTAGTGTTGAGCGAACAGTTCGAGAATAGTTCGGGTTCGTGCCGAATTTTGGGGTGTCCGGGACCCGGACCCGAACCAGGACATTTTCAAAAAAGTTCGGGTTCGGGTTCGGTGTTCGTCGATTACTTCCGCTTTCTGAAGGGCTGCACAGCAGCCAATCAGCTAGCGTTTTACTTCTTGCCCTAAGAGCCCATCACAGCCATGCCTACTAATGGCATGGCTGTGATTGGCAAGATGCAGCATGTGACCCAGCCTCTATTTAAGCTGGAGTCACGTGGCGCCACACGTCACACTGCTCTGATTAGTGTAGGGAGAGGGCGCAGCTTCTGTCAGGGCGAGATTAGGCAGGTTAAAGTCAGCAACAGCACCTAATGAACGGATCAATTTACAGCTGAGAATCATTGAACTTCTGCTAGTTACTTGCTCGCTGGTTTTAGGCTGCACAGAGCGTTTTTCTGTCACTTATTTTCTGGGTTGATCGGCGGCCATTTTGTGACTTGTGGTGCGCCAGAAGAAGCTGCCACCAAGTCCATCAATCCATCAATACTAGTTTTTTTTTTGCTATATCCTACATCAGGGGCTTGGCTGTGCTAATTGTCACCCCTAGAAACTCAGGAAAGAAATTTCTATATTTTATTAAGGGGTTAAATACAATTGCCCAAATACCAATCCCCTAAATCTGGTGTTCCAGCTTTGGTTAGACAAGTATAATACTGTCTGCTGTCTGGCAAAGGATAGATTATTTTCTGGGGTTAAATTCAATTGCCAAAATAGCAATACCATAAATCAGTGGTTTCAGCTGTGGCTGGCAAAATAGAATAGTGTCGAGTAGCGCACACACGTACAGGCGCTGCGTACGATTCTTGAATAGTTGTATTATCGCGATAATAAAACTAACAGTGTAAGTTGACTGTATTGCTCTAAGTTATATTCGCGTACGAATGTAACTTCTATTACAACACACCAATACTAAAACTGACTAAGAGACAGCTTTAAGTTCTATTCGACAGCGATTGCAACTTTGGAACTTAAAGTGGTGTACGATTTTAAAAGTTGAGTACTAAAAAGTTGGAATCGCAATGCGATTCTTATGTATTGCTTAATCGCATTGCGATTACAACTTTGAGCTACCGATCACCATGGGAACGCCTCCTCCAGTAGAATGTACTGTCGGATGTGAGAATTAAGTTGAAATCGCAATGCGATTATTATATATCTGCTTAATCGCATTGCCGTTTCAACTTAGCATTGCTAAATAATTCCATCCATATTCGTTAACTTACTGACTCAGTAAGTTAACGATATGAATGGAATTATTAGCAATGCTAAGATGAATCTGCAATGCGATTAGCTAAATATATAAGAATCGCATTGCGATTTCAACTTAATTCTCAGATCCGACAGTACATTCTACTGGAGAGCGTTCATGGTGATCGTTAGCTCAAAGTTGTAATCGCAATGCGTTTATTGCGGTATATTATCCCTCTGGGTGTCTTTTACAGCCTTTTTAGTGCCCAAAAGTTCGGGTCCCCATTGACTTCTATGGGGTTCGGGTTCGGGATGAAGTTCGGGTTGAGTTCGGATCACGAACCCGGACATTTTCCGGAAGTTCGGCCGAACCTCTCGAACCCGAACATCCAGGTGTTCGCTCATCTCTAGTCAGGACGCCCTAAAAGGGTTTGCGGTCGTAAAGACCTTTGTGAAGTGTATATATTGACACCCTGAGGTGTCCTGAGAGGGCCTATTTGTGTTTGTTACTGTTTCGTATAAAACACGCCTGGTGTGGGGATATAAGTTTGGGCAGGATGCTGGATACCTGTCAGACAGTATCTTAGACAGATATTTAAGGTCATTATCTATTAAAGATATCGGTCGATATGAGGATGGCAAGGAGGGATCCTTGCCCATTTTCGGCAGAACCTTTATGAGTGCCGTATTCATGTCAGGGGGAATGGGTTGACCCTGTAGGATTCTATTGTACATAGTAGCCAACACAGGTGAGATTTTCGGCTTTAGGACTTTAGAGGTATTGAGAGGTGTACCCATCAGGGCCCGGGGCTTTCCCGTTAGCTGCCTGTTTGATTACATCCTGAACCTCCTCTACTGTAACTGGATCGTTCAGCTGTTCCAAATCTTCCGATGATATTTTCGGGAGAGAAAGAGAATGTAGCCAGGATCTGCCTTTGGATATTTTATCAAAAGGGTTTGAATATAGGGTTTTATAAAAATCCCTCAAGACATCAGCTATACAAAAATTGGTTGATTTTTTAACACTCCCTGCGAGTCTCTTAACGACGTAATTATGGGCATCGGTTTTTGCCCTTTCGCTAAATTAGAAAATAACTTCCCTGACTTGTTACCAAACTTGTACAAATGGGCGTCCCTCTTGCTACCATAATATTCTTCCTTGCTCTTGTACCAGTTGTCGTATTCCAACTTTAGTTCTAACCATTTACATTTATTTGCCTCTGTTGGGACATTCTGGTAGAGTGTATATGCGGACCTTACCGACTTCGGCAATTCTAAGAGTTTATCTGTTTTTCAGTTTCTTTGTGTATGCGATTATATGCCCTCTCAAGACTGCTTTACCCGCTCTCCATAACAGCTGCGCATCACAGTCAGTTGAGTTAGAATCTTCGAATTCTATCCACCAATGGTTTAACATTTCTCTGAATGATTCATTTTTAGCTAGATCGGACGGGAATCTCCATATGTAATCCTTGCCTCTGGGGACCGCATCAATCATGTCAAGCAAAACCGGAGCATGGTCGGATATAACTAGATCTCCAATTTCCACCTTTACTGATTTTTGCAATATCTAGTGGGATGCCAAAACATAGTCAATGCGGGACCACGAGTCATGAACCCTGGAGTAGTGAGTGTATTCCCGCCCCATTGGGTACATGTTTCGCCAGGCACGTGCAATCCAAGGTCTGCAACTAAAGCCTTCAAGGGTGTGTCCCTGCTGCTGGGCACCATTACCCGTCCCCCTCCTGTTTTCCTATCTTCTTCATGTGACAGAACCGCATTCATGTCACCTGCTACAATGACTTATTTGCGTAGTTGTCAACTAAAAGCAAATTCCTAACTTCCTTGAAGAATGATGTATTATTATCATTGGGACCATGTGGAGCAGAATTAATACCTCTTCCCGATTCCCCTGTGCTGGAGAACCAATTACTGTACCAACCCATAGTCTTCACATACGATCAAAGTCCTCCCTAGCTAGATGAGTCTCCTGTAACAGCGCGATATCGGCCTTGAGCCGCTTTAAATGTCGGAGTACCATCCAACGCTTATGTGGGGACTTTAGTCCCTTGACATTCCAGGTGACGAATTTCGTCATGGTGTCAGGCCCCCATTAATTGGATTACATTGAGTGGTCGGAAATACATGAAAGGTAACTCGCTCTTTGACGATCCAAAAACACCCCCATGAACAATAACAAACAGGAACAATAGAACATTGATATAACAGGAGCTTCACTTCTTCCCAGCATGGTACCCATCATGTGTCGCCACCCGTAGTGTTGAGAACCTTCTCCGTCCCCCTCCTATAACAGACTAATAATATACAGTAACATTAACAGATCGACCCTGGTGCACTTGCAGAAGAATGATGTCATATATCTTGACATAAATAAACAAAAGGTCTATATTCCACCAAGACATTTCAGCTGTCTGGATAACCTCTATGTCTCTTCCTTTGCTCTTTTGGATCTTGTTCCGCTTCTGGCCTGGATCTTGTGTTTTGGTAAGGAGCTGGCAGTCTGGATTCCCCTTGCTCCGGACCACGAGAATGCATGTCTAGCTGCTTGGGTACGATATCTGCCAGCGCTTTTCTGGCCTCTTGTGGTGTTAGGTAGGTATCACAGGAGCCGTCCACCCGGAATACTTTCAGAATGGCTGGGAAGAATAACGCAAATTTAATCTGTGCTTTGTAAAAAGCAGAGCAGATGGTGGAGAAGTCCCTTCTTTTCCGTGTAACTTCTGCTGAAAAGTCCTCAAAGATAAGTATGCGCCTGCCATCTATTTCAAGTGGACCTCTGATTTTCTTGTATGCTCTCAAGATGGCGGACTTCTCCGAGAAGTCTAAGAAGCGGGCTATCACTTGTCTAGGGCGATGAGGTAGGTCACCCTGCGTCGCTTGGAGCTTGGGATCCGTCAGTCTCGTGGACAATGGCGTATACACAATCCATGGGGCCCCAGTGTGAAACTGATCCATGGGGCCCCCGCCCCATTTCTGAGAGCGCTGCTTATGGCCATTTCAGCCCCAGTTTACTACTAAAATTAAACATTTTGGCTAAATAAAGTATATTACAAAAATGTAACCTATCACTTGCCCTTTCCGTGCGGCTAATGATTCCGCTGCGTGAATGAGTGTCAAGCCCCGTTTCAGACAGCAGAGACACAGAGCACTAACAGGATTGATAATGCTCCGTGCCTCTCTGTGATCTTTTAACTACAAAATCCCAGTGACAACTTTATCTCACTGTGATTTTGTAGTAAAAAGGTCACAGAGAGGCTCGGAGCATTATCAATCCTGTTAGTGCTCTGTGTCTCTGCTGTCTGGAGCGGGGCTTGGCACTCATTCACACAGTGGATTACCCGCACAGGATCCGCTCGTGTTATAGAGCCCTAACCCCAATGCACGGCTACACTCAACCAGTCCTAACTAATAAAATCTGGTCCTACCTCATCCAGAGTGTCGCTGGCGTCGGCGTGATGTCCGCTGGATCCAGAACAAGGTCCCTGTGGTGAGAAAAAAATAATAATCACATCAGGATGGGATGGTGACTGCCCCTGTGAAATCACCAGCAGGGGGAGCTGTGCTGGCCTGTAAGACTGAGCCATGCCAATGTATAGCAGGGTAATCTAGTGCTACCACACAGTACTAATGCCCACCTTGAGGCCCCTCACAGTACTAATGCCGACCTTTGTTCCTGTAACAGTAGTTATACTCAGATATGTGCCCCCTCACAGTAGTTATGCCCAGTTATGTGTCCCCCTCACAGTAGTAATGCCAAATATGTGCCCCCTCACAGTAGTAATGCCATATTATGTGTCCCCTCACAGTAATATGCCCAGATATGTGCCCCCTCACAGTAGTAATGCCGTATTATGTGTCCCCTCACAGTAATATGCCCAGATATGTGCCCCCTCACAGTAGTAATGCCGGATTATGTGTCCCCTCACAGTAATATGCCCAGATATGTGCCCCCTCACAGTGGTAATGCCAGATTATGTGCCCTTTCACAGTATTTATGCCCAGTTATGTGCCCCTTCAAAATAGTTATGCCCAGATATGTGCCCCCTCACAGTAGCTATGCCACATTATGTGTCCCTCACGTTAGATATGCCCACATATGTGCCCCTCACAGTGGTTATGCCAGATTACCTGCCCCCTCACAGTAGTTATGCCTTCATATGTGCCCCCTCAATCCTCATAGTTATGCCTTCATATGTGCCCCCCCTCACAGTAGCCTGATTAGGTGCCCCCTCAAATTAGTTATGCCCCCCTCTTGCCCTTTGCCCCCAGTCTGCAGCCTTAGAAAAAAAAAAAAAAAACATACTTACCTTCTTCCTTGATGACAGGCTCCCTCACTCATCGCGGTGCTGGCTGTGCTGAAGGCAGATTCCCGGGTTTTCAGATCTCCTCCCACAGCCAGCAGCGCGATGTGGGGCCAGCAGCGGGAGCTCCTGAGCTCTGAAGATCAGTGAAGCAGGGATGAAAGAGGTTTCCCTGCTTCACTATGGAAAAGAAATGCCGGCCCCCCCCATATTATACATGTAATGGAGCGCTCTGTACTTCGTGCTGGGCCCCATCAGAGCGCTCCATTACATGTGAGTACAACATGATTTAGGGTGGCCTGCTGGCCTGGGGGGTGGGTCCAACTGCGACCCCTGCGACCCCTGTATGTACGCCACTGCTCATGGACATGGGAGGCCCACGATCCTGTGGGCCCTTTCTACTTTGCAACTGGCTGGCAAGCCAAGTGCCTTTGGTATATCGTTTTCACAGATGGAGGTCAGCTCCTGCGGAGGCACGGTTTCCGATATGCCCACAAACCTTAAGTTATTTCGCCGAGAGCGATTTTCCAGATCTTCAAGTTTGTTTTAAATCTGGATGTTTTCCTGGGTTATGGTTTCTATAGTGTGTCTCATGGAGTCTTTTTCGGTTTCCAACACTCTCATTCTCTCTTCCACTTCATCAATACGACGGCAAAGTTCAGCCAGGTCACGTTGTATATGAGCGAGTGACTCCAATACTGTGGAGGATAGCGAATCTTGTAAATCGGGCAAAATTCGTGCGGCCACTTCCAACGCCAGGCGCTTGTAGTCGACTTTCCCCTCGTCGGGGATAGTCATGTTGTCGCTAGATGATTCGTCTGGCGGCAGGGACGCTGAGTTGTCGGTACTCTGGTGCATGGTGGAGGTCGCCATCTTGTCCTCCTGCGGGATCTTCTGCGTTTTACTCGCTGGCTTATGTTTTACGCTGCTACCCGATCGAGTCACAAACCAGTCCATGCAAAGTCGGACCTTTACTGATATTGGTGAGCCCAGCCTATAGATGTTATGTGGGCTGGTTTGAGCAAGGGTCGATGATTTTCGTAGCGGGGTACGCAGAGCTTTAGCGGGGGCGACCGTTCATGCTGGCGCCGGAACCGGAAGCCACCATTCATCTCCTTTCAAGCACTGGAGCTACTGTAAAGTGAAATTACAGATTGCAGCTGAATGCTTTAGAGCAGATCTAAAACATAGACAACATTCAAGAGAATAAGCAGAAGGTTAATGTTTTTCAGAAGCAGTGATTTACATGAATTCAGAGAAAGGTTGGGTTAATACAGTTTTATGCTAAAAACTTGAGCTTAATATTGGTAGTTAGTAAGTGTTTTCTACAGTATTTATACCAAGATTTTAATACACATGTAATATTAAATGGGAACAATTGGTGGAAGTCAGTCTACACAAAGGGTATTTCATTTTAATTTAAATGGGTTTTCCAATCCTATATTTAGGGTACTTTCACACTTGCGTTGGTGTGGATCCGTCTATTTATTTGCACAGACGGATCCGCACCTATAATGCAAACATTTGTATCCGTTCAGAACGGATCCGTTTGCATTAGTTTTAAAGCTGCATTGAGCTGCATTGCCCATGGCATAGTCTATACGAGGGAGTGAGTCGCTACTAGCAGAGTGACTGTAGTATAGCTTAGTACTTGGTTTACTATGTCTCTACAGGTCCACCCACCCAACTTCAAAGAGTAATCTAAAGAATGGGGTTACTGTTTGTTAATGCGCCAGGGGGTCATCATCCGAATAGAACTTGTCCATTGAGGGATCTAGTAGCATATTGCAATCTCCGAGGCATAAGAACTTTGCATGTGGAAATGCTGTGGCAAATGAGTTAGATGTTGAATTTGCCGCGATAATGGGGGTGGGGGATACAGGGTGGAATTGATGTAAGCAGCCACATTGATGTAGCGGCCCTCTGGGTCTACTACCAGATCGGAACTGCCGCTAACACCAATGATGGGGGGGGTGGAGGTGTGAGGACGCACTGGCCACCAATGATTTTTGATACTGTGCAGGATTCACATTATATAAACATTCCTGGGACCCGACCTATGTGGTATATTCTAACACAGAGGCGTTCCCATGGTGATGTGGACGCTTGAAGTTAAAATATACCATTGGATTGGAGAAAACTCCCATCCGATGGTATATTCTAAACCCGAGACGTTCCCATCACCATGGGAATGCCTCTGTACTAGAATAAAATAACCCGAACACCGAACCCGAACTTCAGTGAAAAAGTCCGGGTTCGGGTCCGTGTACAAAAAACTTAAAGTTCGGTACGAACCCGAACTTTACAGTTCGGATTCGCTCAATTCTAGATGAGAGTCCAATGCTGAAACTGCAGCACCAGTGACAGGTTAGTTGTCTTTTTTTTTTTTTTTATCCCTGAACCCTGCCTGGGAATATTAAAATAGGTTCTTATTCTCAGAGAACCCACTTGAAGTAAGGAAAGTGCCTTACTGTACTGTACACATAAAGATAAAAAAAACAACACTTTGAGCTGTAAAGAGCTATATTAACCCTTTCTGTTTAATGCAATGGTAATTATCCTTTGCGGATCTATACTATAGATTAAAGTATTCACCAATAATAAAACAAGTGCTGCAAATATACAAATCTTTGGGGTTGTCTTCTTGCCCCATGCTCATTCGTCTACTGTCATGCAACTTGCCGTGTGCAGTGCAGATAACCATGTATGACCTCATTTAAAACAAAAAGAAAATCTGCTTGCCTAGCATGGCTTTTATACAATACAATACAATGGAATATAGATGAGAGGAGCTTAAGAATCCTGGCCATGGAGACGCTTTAGATAGCTTTGTGTTTTAGTAAATTACTCTCTGTCTTACAGCATCTCATATGGTGACTGTGTTCCTGCTTTTAAGTGATTATTCCATTTAAGTGCTTAGTGTACACACGAAAAGTCTGTAGCTGCTATGGAATCTTTAGAAAAAAGCACTTTCAACAGCTAGAGCTTTGCATTAGATCCAATTATGAGATGCTGTGGAAATCATTATTTCAGTGTATGGAATATTTTTCGCTAAGAGGCTCACTAATACTTGAAGCTGGGATGGAAATGGATTATAAGCTTTTAGTAGCTTTCTTCATGTTACTATACTGAAAACATGGTAACTAGACATAAGCAAATCGATTCTAACGAGAAAGAGAAACCTAGTATGCAATTCTTGGTTTCTTGGCAATATATATGGTTTGTTGTAGGTGGGGGGAGGGGTGCTCTTTGTTATTATGGGGAATGCCTAGCTAAGATGGAAAAGAAGTCCTGCATCCAGGAGTTGAATGGTCTATATCACATGGTCAGTATTTGGACAGTTTTTTGCATCAGTATTTGATCAGTTTTGGTAAGGCAAAAACCGGAATGGGTCCAAAACAGAGATAGCATGTATGTGATAAAAATATTTGTATGTCTTCTGTGTTTTGGACCCACTCCTGCTTTTGGCTTCTAAATCATGACAAAATCCTGATGCAAAATATGGCCCATGTAATAGAGGCCCTACGGGCGCTCAAACGACAGGGCTAATTTTTTTTGTTATTTTTCTGTTCTTCTGACGGATCAGGAGGATGGAAAAAGAAACAGTGATGCCAACACTGCCAATTAGGGACAATAATGTCCCTGTGGCAGACTGGTGAGTTGTGAGGGTGGCAATCGCATGACGTGCCACAATAGTGACCCCAGAATAGAGGGGTGGTACAAATACAGGGTGGTAACAAAACGAGGAGTTACAATTTTGGCCACAGAAAAGAGTGGTGAGGGTAGTAACAGCATGAAGAGTCACAATAGTGGCCCTGGAACAGACGGGGGGGCGGGGAGAACAGCAGTGGCAGTTATAGCACAAGATGGTGGCAGATCACAGTAGGAGAAAATGGCAGTAGAGGCAGTAGGTGTGTGGCATTAGGCGGGTGGCAGCATAGTGGCCGCAGCATGTGAGCAGAAGTAACAAGCCATTTGTCACAATGTTCCGATGTGGCTGCACACTACAGTCACATCATTATTGCCAGAATGATCTAGTCTGTTGCATCAGGCACCAGTATCTGGAAATCCTTGTTGATCCATACCTGGTTTATCTTTATAAAGGTTCGTCTCTTAATATTTTTTGTTGAATGACGAGCTCTCTTTGCGATAACTATGCCACCTGCCACTCTAAACACCTGCTCTGATGCCACACTACTGGCCGGGCAGGAAAGCTTGCCCAGGGCAAACTCGGCCAGTTGCGGACATAATTCAAGTCTGGCTGCCAAGTAATCCCAGTAATATTTGATCCTGGGTGACAGGGTGCAGTCTAAGTATACCACCACCTGCTGGTTCAGGTTTTACTCCTTGTCCTGCTGCTGGCTGGTTTCTTCAGTAGGCGGCTGAAGAAAACTACTCATCATACACTCAAGACTTAATTAGCTGCTGAAGGGGTTGGTGCTGCCCCTGCAACCCCCCCACCTCCTCATGCAGTCATGGCAGTAGAGCTTGAGTTAAGAGGCTCACCTGGGTTAGACGTGAGGATGAGTGATGGAGCACATAGACAGCGACCAACCGACTACAAAGGACATCTTGATAGTACTTGAGTTCTTCATCCCCCTCAGAAGGTGTAAAAAGGACCCCATTTTTGACCAGTAGAGAGGGTCTAACATTGACTTCCTTCTTCACGGCATACAGCCATGGTCTGCCGGGGTCATTTGCGACATCGTCTTTGTCGCCTTCCAGCTCCTCCTCCTTCTCTCCTGTCACTTTGACAGATAAATCCCTAGATCTGTTAGAATTCCTGGGCATTTATGTCCTCCTTCTTATCCTCATCCTCCTTTTGTGCTATATCAGCCTCCACAGGACTCATGTGGCCGTGAGATGTAGACGTCACATCTTCTGCCCCCTCATCAGTCACATTATAGCAGCATCCCCTCCAGGAGTGAAGGAGTGGAATGATATCATTCATCCTGTAGTCCTGGAGACAGACAGATGTAATCGCCTCCTCTCAAAGGACTTGAGCAAACGGCAGGTGTCATGCATAAGCTGCCACTGTCTAACGTCGAAGTTACACCGGGGTGTAACGTGGAGATCCTGTGTGTGGTAACGTTGCATATAAGGCTATGTAGAGTCCATGGGTCAGCCCTTCCTGATGCAGTGCAGACAGAATGTTTTTCCCATTATCGGTGTAACGGATCAACGGGTGTGGACCCGCTGTGCCGCTTACCAGTTTGGCTTTGGGCCAAACTTGGGAGCGGAGTCTAAGTGTCCCCCTGGTTTTCACCCTTTGGTTACATGGCAGCTGGCCAGGCAGGCCAGAAAACCCCGATGCTAGCACTGGGGAAACAGGCAATATAGCAGACAGCCGCAGGATAATGCTGAGCTGAGCAAGCGGTATAGCAGAGCTAGTGCTGTGAGAACAGCAGAGCTGAGTTAGTCCAGGTGGAGCTGGTGTGACGATCTGCACAGCAGACAGAGGCGTGGTCGACAGTCCGGGTCTTTAACTTGAGAGCAGCGAGGTACAAGAGGATCAAGTAGAGACGAGGTCAGGATACAGGCAGAGGTCATAAGCAGGATATCGAATGCAGGAACAACAGGAGCCTTAGCTGTAGGAAGTACAATATTGCTCAGGCATTGCAGGAAGGGGAAAGTACCCTTATAAAGGTGGTGCCTGGCCAGGAATGGAGAGAGGGCGGACTCAGGGGCGTGCATTAACCCTTAAGGTACCAGGACGCCTGCAGCTCCTACAAGATACAACAGAAGCTGTCGTAGCCTGCGACAGCGCAGGAAAGCGGGTCCGGAGCCTGCAGCGAAGAGGAGGAGCCCCGCATGCAGCTCGACTGAGGTACGTAGTCGGACGCACTGCACGCTGGCGGCTGCCAACTACCATTGTTACAGTATCCCCCCTCTCACGCCCCTTCTTTTTGGCCTTGAAAAATCTTCTGAGAAGATTTGGAGCATGTACATTTTCCTCCGGCTCCCAGGAACGTTCCTCAGGACCAAAATTCTTCCAGTCTACAAGGAAGTACCTCTTACCACCAACAACCTTGGAATCGAGGATGTTCTGTACTTCAAATTCAGGCTCACCATCAGTAGGCATGGAAGTAGAGGTGGAGGGAGGCCTGGAAAAGGAGTTGAGTACCAACGGTTTCAGAAGAGATACATGAAAAGAATTTGGAATCCAGAGAGAAGGAGGCAACCAGAGTTTATAAGAAACACGGTTGATACGCTCAAGGACCTCAAACGGGCCCAGAAACCGTGGAGCAAATTTGTAACAGGGTACCTTCATGCGGATGTTCCAGGAGGAAAGCCAGACTTTGTCGCCAGGAGAGAACTGAGGAGGAGGTCTACGTCTGGTATCCGCATTTTTCTTCATACGAGTAACAGCCTGAGAGATGGAATCCTTAGTCTGTCTCCAGATGCTGAGGAAGTCTCTGAACAAAGAATTAGCAGCCATTACCTCGGAAGATGCGGACAGGGGTAAAGGAGCACGAGGGTGTAGTCCATACACTATGTAGAAGGGAGAAGAGCCTGTGGATTCTCCGGAATGGCTGTTGTACGAGAATTCCGCCCAAGGCAGGAGCTGCACCCAATCATCATGCTGAGCAGAGACAAAGTGACGTAGGTAGTTCTCCAAAGTCTGATTAACTCGTTCAACTTGCCTATTAGACTGAGGGTGGTATCCAGAAGAGAAGTCCAACTTCACCTCAAGTAGCCCACAGAGCGCTCTCCAGAATTTGGAAGTAAATTGTACCCCTCGATCGGACACAATGTGCAGAGGTAGGACATGAAGGCGAAAGATGTGTTCGAAGAACAGACAGGCTAGTCGCTTAGCAGAGGGCAATCCAGGAAGCGGAATAAAATGTGCCATCTTGGAGAATCTGTCTACCACTACCCAGATTACAGAACAGCCAGCAGAGGACGTGAGGTCTGTGATAAAGTCCTTAGCAACATGCTGCCAGGGAACTTCCGGAATGGGTAACGGTAGAAGCAACCCTGCTGGTTTGGTTCGGGGAACCTTGTTGCGGGCACAGGAGGTACAGTCAGACACAAATTCCCAGACATCTTTGGGTAGGGTCGGCCACCAGTAGTGACGGGACAGCAACTCAAGGGTCTTACGTACCCCAGGGTGCCCAGCGTACTTGGAGCAATGTCCCCAGAAGAGAATCTTCCTCCTCTTGGCTTGCGAACAAGAATCGTCCCCGGAGGAATATCTTTTACTCAAACTGGCGCCACTGAAACCAGGCAGGACGGATCGATGATATGTTGAGGTTCCTCAATCTGATCTGCTGGGTGAAAGGAACGGGAAAGCGCATCAGCCCTCACATTTTTGTCTGCCGGTCGAAAATGCAGAAGGAAATTGAATCGGGCAAAGAAGAGTGCGCATTGAGCCTGACGTGGATTAAGACGCTGTGCAGACTGCTGATAAGTCAGATTCTTGTGGTCAGTGTATATAACCACTGGATGCAAAGCCCCCTCCAGAAGGTATCTCCATTCTTCCAAGGCCATCTTGATAGCAAGCAGTTTTCTATCACCGATGGAGTAGTTTCTTTCTGCAAAAGAGAAGAGCTTGGAGAAGAAACCACACGAGACAAATTTCCCTTTGGAGGTCTTCTGTAGTAGGACTGCACCTGCACCAATAGAAGAAGCATCCACTTTTAGGAAGAACTGTTTGGAAATGTCTGGATGATGGAGGACAGGAGAAGCAGCAAAGCAATCTTTGAGTTGTCAGAATGCAGACTCAGCTTCAGGGGTCCATTTCTTTGCATCTGCCCCTTTCTTAGTCAGCACAGAAATAGGGGCTGTGAGAGAAGAGAAGTTTGGAATGAACTGCCTATAGAAGTTGGCGAATCCCAGAAATCTTTGAATGGCACGGAGACCTTGAGGACGGGGCCAATTCTGGATGGCAGAGACCTTGTCGGGGTCCATTTGCAGACCAGTGCAGGAAACAATGTACCCCAGAAAGGGTAAGGAAGACTGCTCAAAGACACACTTTTCGAGCTTGGCAAACAGACCATTCTCCCTTAGGCGCTGCAGAACCAGGCGCACTTGTCTCCGGTGAGTGGACAAGTCGGTTGAATAAATGAGAATATCGTCGAGATACACTACTACACACTTGTATAACAGGTCCCGGAAGATGTCATTTACAAATTCTTGGAAGACTGCAGGAGCGTTGCAAAGGCCGAATGGCATAACCAAGTACTCATAGTGGCCATCACAGGTATTGAATGCCGTCTTCCACTCGTCGCCTTCCACGGATTCGGATCAGGTTATATGCACCACGTAGATCCAATTTAGAAAATATCTGTGCGCCTCGGATACGGTCAAACAATTCAGACATCAGGGGCAGAGGATACTTGTTCTTGACTGTAATCTTGTTCCAGTCCACGATAATCTCATGCATGGGCGGAGGACCTGTCTTTCTTGGACACTGAGAAGAAGAAACCGGCCCAGTTGGCGAGGTAGACTTCTGGATAAACCCCCTCTCCAGGTTCTCCTTAATATAATCGACCATAGCCTATGTCTCAGAGCGGGATAAAGGATAAACCCTTCCACAAGGAGGGAGAAATCCCAGATAGAAGATCGATCGCAGTCATAAGTCCGATGAGGTGGTAAAGTCTCTGCCTTCTTTCTTGCAGAAAACATCTCCAAAGGATGCAAATTGTGCGGAGGCAGACCAGGCAGGTTCACAGGAACCGGACGAGGAGACATAGGGTGGACCATCGACAGGCAGGAGGTTTCGGCACTGAGGACCCCGCGCGGAGAATATCCCCTTTCTCCAGTCTAAGAGCGAGGAGAATGTTGCTGTAGCCAGGGCAATCCCAGAATCACTGGGTCCGTGGAATCTGGCAGGACATAGAAGGAGATTTCTTCAGAATGTAGCACCCCGACTTGGAGTTTCACAGGAGCAGTGATGAACTGAATAGGTTTGGGTAAGGCTTTGTCCATTAACAATCGTTGCCACCAGAGGCTTCACCAGACGGTTAGTGGAAAGCTGGCACTGGGTCACCAGAGCTTGATTGACAAAATTCTCCGGCAGCGCCTAGAATCCAGGAAAGCAGGTACTGATATACTGGTTTTCCCAGCAGACACCATTACAGGGATAAGAAGTTTGGGAGAATTGTCTTTTTCACCTAGGGTCACTTCTCCCAATGAGCCTAGGCACTGAAGTTTTCCGCCTTCTGGGGGCAGGTGCGAACAACATGTTCCTTTCCACCGCAGTAGAGGCACAAGTTCTCTGCTCGCACAGTCGTTGGCGCTCCTGGATCAGAGAGCTTCAGGCGATCCACCTGCATAGGCTCCTTCAGACGGAATCACAGCAGGAGTCTGAACAGTCCTCTGGAAGACAGGTGCAATTTAGACGTCCGCTTCATCCTTGTGGCTTGAGAAAACGTTCACAAACCGCACGTCTATGCCTGTAGCAACAACGTAGATCAAGGTCCAGAGAGCCAGGGAGGTCCCTTCCTGCTAGTTTGTCTTTAATGCGGTCACACAGACCCTCCCAGAATACGGCTTGTTGAGCTTCATCATTCCAGGACAGTTCTGCAGCCAGTGTACGGAACTGGATTGCGATTGGCCCACTGGTCCTAGCCCCTTGATGCAGACGAAGAAGAGCAGAGGCTGCAGACGAGGCACGGCCAGGTTCCTCAAATACTGTACGGAAAACAGTTAAGAAGGTCTGTAGGCTTGCAGTCTGGGTCCGCTTCGCTCCCATATAGGATTAGCCCAAGCAAGAGCTTCTCCAGAGAGCAGAGATACAATGAAAGCTACTTTTGCTCAGTCAGACTGGAACTGTCTCCATGTAGCTCAAAGTGGATCAAGCGTTGCTTCAGAAGCCCTCCTGCAGGCCTTTGACTCACCGCTGAAACGTGGAGGCAAGGGAAGTTGGACAGCAGACGTGCCTTGGTATGCAGGCGATGCAACGGAATTAGTAGGAGTTGCTGGGACCTGTAGTGCCGCAGGATCAGTAGTGGGTAGAGCATCAGACGTGCAGAAATTGTGTTCAGACACTGAAGCAGGACATCTTGGCGTTCACTCTGGCGTTGCAGCTCGGTATAATCTTGTACCACAGGCTTGGGCTTGACAGCGGGTACTCCACGACCGAGCAAACTGTAACGGATCAACGGGTGTGGACCCAGCTGTGCCACTACCGGTTTGGCTTTGCGGCCAAACTTGGGAGCGGAGTCTAAGTGTCCCCCTGGTTTTCACCCTTTATCCCGCTCCAGGATGCGGAAGCTGGACTCAGCTGCAGGGGAGACACCAGGTTGCTACTGCAAGAGTGGTCCCGGTTAAGTGGCAGCTGGCCGGTCAGGCCAGAAAGCCCCGATGCTAGCACTGGGGAAAAAGGCAATATAGCAGACAGCCACAGGATAATGCTGAGCTGAGCAAGCGGTATAGCAGGGCTAGTGCTGTGAGAACAGCAGAGCTGAGTTAGTCCAGGTGGAGCTGGTGTGACGATCTGCACAGCAGACAGAGGCGTGGTCGACAGTCCTGGTCTTTAACTTGAGAGCAGCGAGGTACAAGAGGATCAAGCAGAGACGAGGTCAGGATACAGGCAGAGGTCATAAGCAGGATATCGAATGCAGGAACAACAGGAGCCTTAGCTGTAGGAAGTACAATATTGCTCAGGCATTGCAGGAAGGGGGAAGCACCCTTATAAAGGTGGTGCCTGGCGAGGATTGGAGAGAGGGCAGAATCAGGGGCGCGCATTAACCCTTAAGGTACCAGGATGCCTGCAGCTCCTACAAGATACAACAGAAGCTGTCGTAGCCTGCGACAGTGCAGGAAAGCAGGTCCAAGGCCTGCAGCGAAGAGGAGGAGCCCCGCATGCAGCTCGACTGAGGTACGTAGTCGGACGCACTGCACGCTGGCGGCTGCCAACTGCCATTGTTACAATCGGTAACCATGGTTCCTATCTCCAGTTTTTCAGGGGACAGACAGAATTTGATTTCTTGGTTGATGACGGGAGCACAGGCTGACCAGGTGCAGAAGTGAGTGAAAACGCTGTGCTTTGCACAGGTAGTATGCTGGAGAACAACTCTTAACTGTGTCTATAGTGGAGGCTGAGGACAAGTTAGAGGACAAAGAGGCAGAGGAGGACATCGGTGGAGAAATCCCATGATTATAATGGGGAGGCGGCATTGCCATCACCTGGCCAAGTTGCTGGTGTGCCTGGTCAGGAATGACATTTACCCAGTGGGCTGTAAAGGACATATATTTTCCTTGACCATAGTTGGAGCTTCACATGTCAGCACTGTCATGAACTTTATCAGATGCCTACAGGTTCAAGGGCTGGCCCACCTTTGGCTTAACATACTTTTGCAGGGCTAGTACAGCTTTTTTAGAGAAATAATGAATAGTGTTGGTCGAGCACCAAAGAGCTCAAGTGCTCGAGTAGCACACCTAGGGATGCTCGGGTGCTCTACAGAGCACCCGAGCACAATAGAAGTCAATGGGAGAACCTGAGCATTAAACCAGGCACCCCCTGCTCTGAAGAGGGAAGAGTTTCTGGTTCACAGGAAAAGGTCTGAAATTGATGGAAACACCACTGAAATGGTTCTGGAACAGCATGGGGAGGATGTCTGGATGCATCTTGGACTCCCATGTCGCTGCTGGGAACGATGTTGTCCGAGTAGTACTCCACTTTTACAGATGGACAATAATACGCACAAAACCGAAGATAAAATCGCATTTAGAGGAAAAATTGTTAGGAAACATTCTTTACTGTATATTTACTTGTATATAAAGTGCAACTGCTGCCAAAAATTACAAGGAAGAGGCACTCCGATACAACCTGTATATCACATAACGGAGGGTCTCATTCAAATTGTGGTACAATTGTTCAGGTAGTGGGACTCCTACACTCATAAAGCCTATGCACTAAGTGAAAGGGCTGCCAAAAATTACAAGGAACCGGCATAGCAATACACCCTTTATTACACATGAAGAAGGGCATCCTACACACCCTTGAAATTATGATTGATGGCCTGCTGGTGACCCTCTAAAACATTATGGGCGAGTGCCTGCTGCTGATCTGACCATCTAAAACATTAGGGGTGAGGGCCTGCTGCTGATCTGATCATCTAAAACATTATGGGCGAGGACTTGCTACCAAGCTGACCATCTAAAACATTATGGGCGAGGTCCTGCTTCTGATCTGACCATCTAAAGCATTAGGGGTGAGGGCCTGCTGCTGAGCTGACCATCAAAAACATTATGGGCGAGAGCCTGCTGCCGAGCTGACCATCTAAAGCATTATGGGTGAGGACCTGCTGCAGAACTGACCATTAAAAAAATTAGGGGGGACTTTTTTGATTGGGTGACTAAAATAATAGATGGCGGAGGTGCAGTAGACATCGCCTATCTGGACTTTAGTAAGGCTTTTGATACTGTCCCACATAGAAGGCTTATCAATAAACTGCAGTCTTTGAGCTTGGGCTCATATATTGTTGAATGGATTAGGCAGTGGCTGAAGGACAGAAAACAGAGGGTTGTAGTCAATGGAGTATATTCAGACCATGGTATTGTTACCAGTGCGGTACCTCAGGGATCTGTTCTGTGACCCATATTGTTTAATATCTTGTTTATATAAATTGCAGAAGGCCTCAATGGTAAGGTGTGTCTTTTTGCTGATGACACAAAGATTTGTAACAGGGTTGATGTTCCTGGAGGGATACACCAAATGGAAAAGGATTTGGGAAAACTAGCGGAATTTAATGTTGATAAGTGCAAGATAATGCACCTGGGGCGTAAAAACCCAAGAGCATAATATAAAATCAGTGATACAGTACTAACCTCAGTATCTGAGGAAAGGGATTTAGGGGTCATTATATCAGACGACCTAAAGGTGGGCAGCCAATGTCATAGAGCAGCAGGTAATGCCAGCAGAATGCTTGGGTGTATAGGGAGAGGCATTAACAGTAGAAAGAGGGAGGTGCTCGTGCCGCTCTACAGAGCACTAGGGAGACCTCATCTGGAGTATTGTGTGCAGTACTGGAGACCATATCTGCAGAAGGATATTCAGAGAAGAGCTACTAAACTAGTACATGGATTGCAGGACAAAACTTACCAGGAAAGGTTAAAGGACCTTAACATGTATAGCTTGGAAGTAAGAAGAGACAGAGGGGATATGATAGAAACTTTTAAATACATAAAGGGAAGCATCACGGTAAAAGAGGAGAGAATATTTAAAAGAAGAAAAACTGCTACAAGAGGACATAGTTTTAAATTAGAGGGGCAAAGGTTTAAAAGTAACATCAGGAAGAATTACTTTACTGAGAGAGTAGTGGACGCATGGAAGGAGGGCATCCTACACACCCTTGAAATTATGATTGATGGCCTGCTGGTGACCCTCTAAAACATTATGGGCGAGTGCCTGCTCCTGATCTGACCATCTAAACCATTAGGGGTGAGGGCCTGCTGCTGAGCTGACCATCTAAAATATTATGGGCGAGAGCCTGCTGCCGAGCTGACCATCGAAAATATTTTGGGTAACACAAAAGGGGGTCAGTCAGCACTCCCTGTATGCAGGTGCACGTAGCTATGGCAATTATACATACAAACAAAAAAATTGCAACAGCACTCTGCAACCAGAGCTTTGCCCAAGATAGAAGCTATAAGAGGACATTAGTGTACTAATCCACCATATCGCATGTAAATAGTGGAGACATTAGTTTACATTTTGATCAAAAGGTAGTAAGCCCACTCACCCCGTCACAGTTGTCTCCTAGAGTGGGTACTTACGCTAAATCTGACCTGTAATGGGCCATGACAGCCACATAAAATCCTCCTAACGCTAAATCTTACCTGTTATGGGCCACGACAGCCACATAAAATCCAGGGAGTGTGGGCCAGCATGCATGCTGGGGCAAACCATACTTATTAACCCCTTCTGGTGCTGTAACAGCCTCCATTAGATCCAGGGATGCAGGTACCAACATGCATGCTAAGCCCACTATGCATTCCTCCTGGAGCCAGATGGTTACTAGCAGGTAATGTGAGTACACATTCAGCTTTATACTCACTCTGATTAAAACCAGCATCAAGGGCAGAAAAACTAGTCAGGTGTGCACGACTGAAGAGGAGGCTGCCACACCTCCAACACATACTAAACAAAAACACAAAAGGGGGTCAGTCAGCACTCCCTGTATGCAGGTGCACGTAGGTTATGGCAATTATACATACAAACAAAAAAATTGCAACAGCACTCTGCAACCAGAGCTCTGCCCAAGATAGAAGCTATAAGAGGACATTAGTGTACTAATCCACCATATCGCATGTAAATAGTGGAGACATTAGTTTACATATTATATATTATTAAAATATTTTGGGTGAGAGCCTGCTGCACAGGTGACCATTTAAAAAACTTAGGGGTGAGGGTCTGCTGCTGAGCTGACGCTCTAAAAAATTAGGGGCGAGTGCCTTCTGCCGAGCTGACCATCTAAAACATTAGGGGCGTGGGCTTACTGCCGAGCCGACCATCTAAAACATTAGGGATGAGGGCCTGCTGTTGAGCTGACCATCTAAAACATTATGGGTAAGGACCTGCTGCCAAGCTGACCATCTGAAACATTATGGGCGAGGACCTGCTGGCGAGCTGACCATCTAAAAAATTAGGGGTGAGGGTCTGCTGTTGAACTGACCCTCTGAAACATTAGGGGCGAGGGCATGCTGCCGAGCTGACCATGTAAAACATTAGGGAGGTTACTGCTGAAAAAAAAAATTGAATATTCGAAAATACGTATATATATCACTATATTCTAATTATTCGCAATTCGCAATTTGAATATTCGCGCCCAACACTACTAACTCTCTGTAGCTAGACTTTCTTTTTGTGCCTAGCTGCCATTTTTATGTGTGCTTTATACAGTCTTCTGTTGAACCTTGGCAAAAAATCATATTTTCATCTAATGTTATGCATAATTACAAGGATTGAACCTTGATTAAACCTAATCTGGAATCTTCATATGTTATTCAGTGGAACTGACGCTTTATAAAAGATATCAGATGAAGTTTGTCAATATAGACAACAAAACTCTTACAAGTATTGAGTCCAAGCATGTGTTCTTTGCAAGACTATATTTCTACCAAGACCATAGACAGATACGCTGGTCAAATTTTAATTCTGTTGACTTATGTTGCCCATTCTTAGTTTTACTGATGCTTTGATCACAAGTGCTCACAAGTGATTATAGTGAATGTGAGTGCACAGAAAAAAATCAGACTTGGATTTCTACCTACTGTAGAGTCACGGCACGCCGTGCATTGCAACTCAATTCACTATCATTAGTTTTTATGTAGTAGCACAACAATATAGTGCAAGATATTCATATTTTTATGACTTGAATCCCCTTGCAAATCAGCACTTAAAACTCCTAAGAAAGAAATAAAGACATAAGCATATATTTTCTGAAATCATGATGTTTGCTTACGATTAATAAGGTCAGTAGTGAAGCGAATATTGATAATGCATTAAAAATGAATTCTCTGATTTAAGTGATGATATCACAAAAGTCAGTCTTGGTCTCTAATTTAATAAAGGTATAATCAATGTCTATTCTGTCTCTCTTTTTTGCAATAAAAAGTAATTGCACTAAATAGAATTTTCAAAGATGTCGGAGACTTAACTTATTCTAATACTTCATTATTCATGATGAATAGCAAATCAGAGTAATAACATTTACTAATACAGAGATTGAACAGGGACATAGATTCAGCATCTCTGTTTTTTTCGTCTTTAGAAGTGGTTGATTTATATTTCCAGCTATTAAATGATGATGATCAGAAAAAAAGTAATCAATAACTCAACTTGCAGACAAAAGTAAACATTTCTTTTGTGAACCTCTCTTGGAAAAGTGTTCACCCTCCTAAAATGTGGTTAAGGGGGTAAAATACTTATGAAGGACAATACAATTTAAGTGGGCACGGTAACAAATGTGGGTGTGGAACCACCGTGTCATCCAACCTGTTTGACTTTGGGCTAAACCTAAGGACACTATCCCCGCAGCTTCCTGGTATTCATCCTTTAAACCCATTACAGGCATCTGGACTTTGTTGAGCCACTGGACTGCTACCTCCTGGAGTAGTCCTGGCGTGGTTGACATCTGACCAACAGGAGTCAGAAGCACTGGTGCAAGGCACCATAAGAACAGGCAAACATGTAGTCATTATTAGGGCAGGTTCAGGGCTTGCACGTTCTTGCGAATACATGATACAGATCCAAGGTTGAGGCTGGCAGGAAAGGGTCACAACGGTAAACAGGCAAAGGTCAGGAGTCTAGACAGCTGGGAGCCAGAATCCAATAAATAGGTGAAAGATGATACACAACAGATAACAGAAAACAAATGCCTTAGCAGGAACTAGCAAACTAGGAACCTAATTGCTCTGGCAAGGAAATTAGGTCAGCACCACAGTCTAATAGCAGCAAGCTGATTATCTATTAGAAGTAGCCATGCAACGGCACAGAGCAATGAGGGGAAAGGGGTGGTGATAGTAGAAATGGAAAATGGGAGCAGTTGTGTTCACTGAGTTATAAAGCAGAGCTGCAATGGACCCAGACTTCAGATGCAACAGGCACAACGATGAATGGCAGCTAAATGTGACTTGCAGGCTGCTGTTGTGAGACTCCAGACTCTCCACCACAAAGAAAATCAGTGTCCCAGATTACTGCCACTGCTCTAGAATGAAACATATCTGCCCTGAATATCAGTAATGCTTCAGTCCATGTTAATATTTTTACTATATAGATATTTTGTTTTAAGGTGAATCAATTTGTTTAGATTAAGGAAAAAAGTCCAAAGCATTCCAAAATAAGTCTTGTTGTTTTAATTCAGTAGACAGCAAACATTGCAGCATTTTGCCATATATTCTTTAGTCTGCTTGATAAAGACTATATGTCGAAACGTTGCAATGTTTTTTGTCTACTGAATTAAAACAACAAGACTTCTTTTGGAATGGAAGAGTGCTGTGGATTTTTTCCCTTAATCTGATGCAATTTGGTACCCTCAATCCTGGATCCTCATCCGCGTGCACTTATCTCTAACTTCAGCTGTCCAGTGGAATTATTTTGCCCAATAGGTGGGTTTGGAGTGCTGCTTATCCTACTTTACATCAATTTGTTTAAAGAAGTCCTGTCACCTCTCCAGACATATCTGGATTAGTTACTACAGTAGTTGCATTCTTCATGTGATAATAATTCTGGAGCACCTTTTTATATAACTCTATGTTGTATAACTTCTCTTTTACTCTCACTACAGGTTTATAGATAAATTGCCAGCAGTCTGCCTTAAAAGTCCAACTGGTTGTTACTACTAGGTGGGGTTGTGCCCCTTAAAACTCTGCCATTATCCAATCACTGCTGCTACTAAGCTTGGAAGCACACCGGCTAAATGAAAAGATGGTCCAGAATTAAAAGGGGAATGCAAGTAGTTACTTAAACAGACATGTCAGCAGAAGTGACAGAAGTGAATATAATAGGTGTGAATATAGTGTGGAAATGGTCTGCCTGAGTAATTGTCATTTTTAGGTCTGGCAGAATACAGTATTTTCTTGAGCCTGTAACCAGGATGGTTTTTGGAAGTATAGCTAAAATAAGACTTATACTGTATCTCAATCAGTGGTGGACTAGAAATTTATAGTGGCCCTGAAGTAAAAACTAAAAGTGGCTCCATGTTGTAGGAGGGTTCAAACTGACAGAAGGTAGAGCCAACACAAGTAGTTGGGGTCAAATCAAGTAGGTGGGGCCAGTAATGTAACAAAAGTCCAGCTCACCAAATCATCTGTGTGCACGGATCAGCCTGGGGCAGGGCTCCAATAAAGAGCTTGCAAAAGAAGAAAATCCAGCATAGAAGAACAAAATTCCAGCAGTCTTTATTCCAGCGTAGAAATAGCAATACAAAGCAGTGGCACTTCTTGAGTGGCATTCCTGGCTCAACTATTAAGACCAAGACTTTCCGCAAAACACTGTCAGGTAACACTATACTCAAGGCTTCTAGCCACCATCCACCACATACCATTAGGGCAATTCCTGTGGGTGAATTTATTTGCGCCCGTCGCAATTGCAGTACTTGGACTGCTTTTGCTATGGAATGCGATATTTTAAGAGACCGTCTTACCAGCAGGGGTTATCCTAAATGGATGCTGCATAGGGCCTATGGCATTACTGTTGCAAAAAGTAGGGAGGATCAAATATTTAATAGTGGTAAAAAGAAAATCCACAATAAATTGACCAATATTCATAATGGAAATAGAGGTGGTTCTGCCAGCTGTACCTCGACTTCGAACAACAGCGATGCCATAACCATGGTTGTCCTTACGTATAGTCAACAGTTTCCTGAGTAACAGCAAGCGATTAAAAAATGCTTACCGTTTTTGTTTGATGATAGTGTTTTTTTGATACATAAAAAAATGGATGCCGCATTGTGGCTTGGCGATCCAAAAAACTGGCTGATATTCTTTCACCCTCGTTTTTTTCCTGCACAAGTGTGAATACGGGCAAAAACTGGCTGAAATACACAGGCTCATTTAGATGTGGTGGAGACTTGTAAATTTGTTCATAGAACTGATGACTGTACCCACACCGACAGTTTTTCCTTTAAGGAATATATGAATTGTAATACTGCTGGTGTGGTGTATGTCATTAAGTGTTCCATCTGCGACCTGATGTACGTGGGCAGCACCAGCCGACAATTTAAAAGAAGATTCAGAGAACATCTCAATTTTATTACAAACACATTGAAAAAGTCAAAGTTTCATTGAGAGGTGGTGACGTTAAAAAGAAGATTCTTTTTTGTGAAGCCTATTGGATCTTTCGTCTTAACACTAGAATGCCCCTTGGTCTTAACCTTAGGAAGGAGTTAATGCAATTCTATTAAATAGTTATATGATATCTGCCTCATATATATGTTTGTTAGCTAATAGTGTAATGTTTCATATTGAATTTGCCTGAGGATACATACATGCTTCCTATTTGTATGGTGCGATGTAGTACTGTGCCAAGTTTTCTGTTTACATTGTAAGTCATGTTCACATTATGCATTTTCTATGACGCAGATTTTATCATGTTTTTATGTTTATTCACTTGGATGCACATAATATTTGTATGTATATATATTTTTTTTGATCACATGTAAGTTTTGAACTGGGTTTTCTCTGCCTCGTCCCCCACCCACAGGTGAGGATGATGTTCCTGATTTTTTCCCTTCCCCTCCCTCCCCCTTTTTTTTTTCTCGCCTCTGGTTGGTGGTAATGAGGTATAAGAATACTCACAGTTCAAGGTGCTTTTGGATCATGATCAAGAACCGCTGTTTGGTTCGAAACATGTTAATCTAATGGGAGGTGTCGGGAGTTGAAGTGCCACTGCTTTGTATTGCTATTTCTTCACTGGAATAAAGACTGCTGGAATTTTATTCTTCTGTGCTGGATTTTCTTCTTTTGCAAGCTGGGGCCAGTAATAACATAGAGGGGCAGTATATTGTGCTACACTTTGGTATTTGGTTCTACAGCAGAACCAAATACTAAAGTGCAGCAGATTATACTGCCCCAACATAACCAAACACCACAGTGCAGCACAATATACTGCCTCAGCAGAAATAAATATTACAATGCAGCACAAAATACTGTCCCAGCAGAAGATTTGCTGTGACAATGTGTTGTGCTGCATTATGACATTTGGTTTTGCAGAGGTAGTATTTTGCGCTGCACTGCGGTGTTTAGTTCTGCTGGGGCAGTCTAATGTGCTGAACTTTGGCATTTGGTTCTGCAGCAAAACCAAATACTAAAAGTCCAGAACAATATACTATCCCAGCAAAACCAAACACCACAATGTAGCACAATATACTGCCCAAACAGCTCAAAATACCTTCTCTGTGGTGGCCAACACCAGCTGTCGTGTTCTGTCCTCCTCTTCCTCCAGTTATCTCTGATGAAAATATGTAGGATGGAGGTGAGCTGTGTATGCTGTCTGGTGATACAGGGGAATCTAGCACTATCTGATCAGAATTTTGAGAAAACTTTGCCATGAATCCACATTTCTTTGTGCCTCATGTTGTTTTTTTCCCTAAAATGGCAGCTACACGTGATACAAAGTGGAAATAAAAAGCCCTGGAAAGCAATATGACCATAACACCATACAGCTAGCCAATCAGCAGAGCAGCCATTCCCTGTGATATCACAGCCCAATAAAAAGCCGGATTCTGCCCAGTTTCCACCATTTTTTTGTGAACTGAACATAGGGAGAGATGTGGCAAGTGCTAGGAACAGTGTTTTATCTTTTTTTTTTATTGTAGAATAATCGATAGGGACAATGCAGGGACAGTGTAAGGGGATTGTAGGGAGAGTTTTCAGACACTGTAGGGAGAGCATAGGAAAGAATAGGGAGACTGCAGGGACGGTGTAAGTACAGTGCATGCTCTGTGTAATTGCCCTGTGCATCTTGTTCCACTGCTGTGCCATTCATTCTTAATCTGTTCAGTTATACATAGTGTGAGAAAGTGACAGGTCTCACTCTGGTTACTGGTAAGGAAGGGGTGGATAGTGCTGTCCACACCCTGATTCCACCACAGGTGGGAGAGCCGGAGGTATCAGGATGAGATAAAGCACCTCCCTCTGTCTCATTCAATGGAGATGTTTTGAAGGAGACCCAAGGAGGCTCTGGGACAGAGTCTGAAGCAGAGGCATGGGACGGCTTTGTGAGGTGGCCTCAGCTGGGCAAGGCTGAGGGACCAGGAGGCTTGGTATAGCCTGACCTTGGGGGACGAAGCAACGCCTGGTAGTGGGTTGCATGGGTCCTCGTCAGGCGAACTAGTGAGCCCAAATCCCCCAAGGGGCTGGAGGACGGTAAGCCTGGGAGGGCTGGAGGACTAAAAGGCGCATGAGTTCCAGGTGCGAACTGTGACTAATAGCGAGGTAGGGACACGGTGTATGTTTAGTTAGGCCCCTTTCACACGGGCGAGTTTTCCGCGCGGGTGCAATGCGTGATGTGAACGCATTGCACCCGCACTGAATCCGGACCCATTCACTTCTATGGGGCTGTGCACATGACAGTTGATTTTCACGCATCACTTTTGCGATGCGTGAAAATCGCAGCATGCTCTATCTTCTGCGTTTTTAACGGAACGCAGGCCCCATAGAAGTGAATGGGGCTGCAGGAAAATCGCAAGCATCCGCAAGCAAGTGCGGATGCTTTGCGATGTTCCCGCATGGTTGCTATGCAACCATCGGGATGTGTAACCGGTTCTGTATTATTTCACATTATAACATAGTTATAATGTAAAATAATACCCTTGGCCATCTTCCTAAGCAAGCTAACGAAGAGGATTCCGGGCTTCGCGATCAAATGGACCAGGTAAGTTATTATTAGTTTATTATTTTTAACCCATTCTGCACAAGCTGTGTGCGGATTTAAAGGGCCATAAGCACCGCAAAAGAAACTGACCTGTCAAAATGGCTGCAAAATGGTGGAACCCATGGGAAAAGTCCTGCGAGTTGGAGATCGGGGGAATACTGCTGGGGGTTACACTAGACTCCCGCCAGCAGGTGTCTCGGATCATGCCCGAAGTACTGGACTTTCTAGAGAGAGGGCCAGAGGCAGATGCCACCGTGACTCTGACCTTTGTAACAGAATCTGTGCAATGGGAGCTCTTAAAATGTGAGACCCTGGAAGTGGAATTTGTGCTTGGCAAGGACTTTTCAGTTGTTTCGGTAGTTGTGGAGCGGTGTTCCGGATGAACAGCAGAAGTATGCTGTTGCCAAGGGCAACCGTCGGAAAGGCAAAGAGGTGGAGAGCGGTCAGGTTCTCAGGAGTACATATCTTCCCTGCGACTGTGCACAGAAACATAAAGGGTGCGGCTGGAGTGACAGTCTGGAAAAAGATAGGAGACAAGTCCAAGGTGTCTCCCGTGGCAACTACTGCATTGAGGAGAAGGGTGATGACCGTGCTGGAGATATTCCTGGACTACGTGGTGGACTTATGTTGCAGACCCAGTGACAGTGAGCCAGCGGCAGTTGCTACCTGCCGGGCCGGTGACTGTTAAAGCACTGAGGCGAAAAAATGTCTAAAAAATGAGTGACTATGGGAAAAATGCTGTGTCTGAAGAGGCGGGTAAGCCTGTTGCAGTTGTTCTCTCGCAGGAATTTGCAGGGGAGAAGGTCAATGTGTTGTCTAAAGTGCCTGTGACCAAGGCTAGATTTGGGATGGCGAAAATCAGAGATCCCATGCTAGCCTGGGTAAGAGGTAGAATGATGAATGTTCGGGACAATTATGTGAATACTGTGGACTATCCGGTGGTCCTCACGGAGACTGATGGACTTGGTGTTGCAAATAGGCTCATGCATGACGTAATGTGGGGCAATGGAAACACTTCTATAGAAAGTGACGAAGCTCCTGCAGAACCTGTACCTGTCCCTTTAAATGAAGGTGTAAGGGAGATGCAGATAGAAAGCAAGGGTTTAAGTGAAATGTCCATTGAAGACAGTGATGCAGATAAAGTGCATAATGACAATGTGGATATTTGTGAAATATTTCATGATGGGGATAATAATGATGATGACATAACTTCTCACTTTCAGGTTGTGATCAGTGGAGAAGTGCCCCCTGTTGGGAAACATCTGTCTAATGTAAAAATGCTGATAAATGTTGGAAGAACATCGCTGGGAGAATCCACTGTAGACAATGTGGTGGGGCTAGAGTATGTACCACACGTACCAGAAGTGGATATACAGTCTCCACAGGGTTCTATGTTGCTGGGGAAATGTTTGAGGTGGGGATTAGCTCATCAGTGCCCCCAGAGGTCAGCGTTAATAATGACATGAGCAGTATATGTGACATATGTGCTGCGACTGATAGCAACTCAGAGAGTGAGGCTACCATGTCAAGACCCTGCAAAACTAAGGTGTTTAATAGTAGCGACCATATGACAGTTATATCTAAGGAGACAAGAGTTCAGTCAGTTGACGTCAGCCTAGTGTCTGAAGCTCATATCCAGACAGTTGTAGATGACCTGATAGGACAGTACAGCTACAAACTTAAAGATGTTTTCGCTCGTTCCACACAGTCCCTTGATGCACTAGAGAAAGGACTAGCGGTTCTCGCAGAGCAACTGCAGGAATCTTCAGAAGAGTCATAGGAAGAGACTCAGAAAGAGATGAATGAACTGAAGGATCTAGAGTCACAAATAAAAACGGAAATTCAAGAGGAACTTGCAGCTTCTAAGTGATCCAGACTTCATGCAGAGCACGAAAGAGATGAACTGGCTAATGAGGTCTTAAACAGCGCCTCAGAAAAATCTGCTCTCTTGGAGGAGCAAAGACATTGGGAAGCCAGTATGGCTCAACTTGATCAAGAGTTGCGTGATCGGATGGTGGACCTGGACTACCAGAGACAAACTGTGTCTAAGTTGGAGAAGAAACAGAAGATGTTTGACCAGCTCCTGGCTGAAGAGAAAAACGCCTCGGCCCGATATGCCGAAGAACATGACCGAGCGGAGACTGATGTTCGGGAGAAGGAGACCAAGGTCCTCTCCTTGGCTAGAGCCCTTGAAGAAGCGCTTTCAGGAGCGAGATGAATTTGAAAGGCTGAACAGGCAACTCAGAGCAGAGATGGAAAATCTCAGGAGCCCAAAAGATGATGTCGGGAAGAACGTCTATTAGTTGAAGTCTAAGCGTGCTTTCATGCGGCAGGTGAAAGAAAAGGAAAAACCTGAAGAGGAGGATTCTCTGAAAGAGGCCAAGAAGGTAGAGCCTGTTAAGAATGGGCCTGGAGATGGTGGCGCTTTGGTACCGACCGAGGCAGAGAAGATGGATGATCTTTCTGCTGAACCAGTTGATGGGGCTCATGTGGATGCAGAAGCCAAGAGTCTTGTGGCGGTGTGTGGCCTGGTCATGAAAGGCATTCCCTCTGCTGTCAATGCCTTCCAAAAAGCCAGTGGTCTGCCGGGGAGGAAATACGGGGAGATGGACGACCAGTATGCAGATCCTGTCTACTACGATGGGCTGGCTCTCCTGAATCCTGCCCGAATGGAGAACAATATCCTGGGTGAACCTATTGAGAAAATACCAGAAGACGAAGAGTCTAGTGAAGACCCCGGAGTCCCCAGTAACTCCAATCTTGATGAGAATTAGGAGGAGGGGTTCAGAATGGAAGTATATGATGCCATGTCTGAGAAGGATGAGAAGGCTAACAAAGTGAATAAAGACTACAAAGGAGACTCAAAGGTTGAAGGAGCTAAGACCGATGAGTTGGAGTGGCAGAAATCCTTAATTGTTCCAGAGACCAAGAATACAGTTGTGTTCAAAATTATTCAACCCCCAATGCTGTAAAGGGTTTTAGGGAATTTAGTGTATATTTGAAATTGTGTTCAGAATGAAATCTCACAAGGACTTTTTAAAGAACCAAATGCAACTAAAAGGACATCAATTGTTTCTGTAATACAGTATTAAATGTTTTTTTTTGTGATTTCTTCATTGACACAATTATTCAACCCCATAAAGACTACCACTCTTAAGAACAGAGGTTCATTCAAGTGTTTTCGATCAGGTATTGAAAACACCTGTGGATGTCAAGGAACAGCAATCAAGCATAATAAGCACCAATTAGGCAGATTTAAAATGACTGTGATACTCAGCTCCTTCTAGACATTTACTGGTGTGTTTACAAACATGGTGAAGTCAAGAGAATGGTCCAGGAAGACAAGAGAAGAGGTTATTTCTCTTCACAGGAAGGGCAATGGCTATAAGAAGATTGCAAAGATGTTAAACATACCAAGAGACACCATAGGAAGCATCATTCGCAAATTCAAGGCAAAGGGCACTGTTGAAACGCTACCTGGTCATGGCAGAAAGAAGATGCTGACTTTGACTGCTGTGCGCTACCTGAAGCGCAAAGTGGAGAAAAGTCCCTGTGTGACTGCTGAGGAACTGAAAAAAGATTTGTCAGATGCGGGTACTGAAGTTTCAGCTCAGACAAAGGCGCACACTGCGTAATGAAGGCCTCCATACCAGAACTCCCAGGCGCACCCCCTTGCTGTCTCCAAAGAATAAGAAGAGTCGACTGCAGTATGCCAAAAGTCATGTGGACAAACCACAAACGTTTTGGGATAGTGTTCTGTGGACTGATGAAACAAAATTAGAACTGTTTGGGCCCATTGATCAACGCTATGTTTGGAGGAGGAAGAACAAGACCTATGAAGAAAAGAACACCTTGCCTACTGTGAAGCATGGCGGGGGGTCAATCATGCTTTGGGGCTGTTTTGCTTCTACAGGTACAGGGAAGCTTCAGCGTGTGCAAGGTACCATGAATTCTCTTCAGTACCAGGAGATATTGGATGAAAATGTGATGCAGTCCGACACAAACCTGAGGCTTGGGAGACGTTGGACCTTTCAACAGGACAATGATCCTAAGCATACCTCCAAGTCCACTAGAGCATGGTTGCAGATTAAAGGCTGGAAAATTTTGAAGTGGCCATCGCAGTCACCAGACTTAAATCCGATTGAGAACCTCTGGTGGTACTTAAAGCAAGCAGTTGCAGTGCGCAAGCCTAAGAATGTGACTGAACTGGAGGCTTTTGCCCATAAAGGATGGGCGAAGATACCCGTAGATCGCTGCAAGACACTTGTGTCAAGCTATGCTTCATGTTTAAAAGCTGTTATAACTGGAAAAGGATGTTGTACTAAGTACTAAGATTGAATGTCACTTGGGGGTTGAATAAAACTGATAATGATGTGAGCACAGAAAACACATTTGTGGTTATTTCATTATAAATGTTATGTTATATTTGTCTGACTTACAAGTGCCTCTTTGATTTAATTGTAAACAAGATGACTGAAATGATCAAAATCAATGTCAAACTGGCCAAAACACTCAATTTCAGTGGGGGTTGAATAATTTTGAACACAACTGTAAGGCTGAAGAGTGGTCTGCCGAAGTGAGGAGAGCCACTGAAGAAGCAGAAGACTCTGAAATTGAAGCAAAACCTGAGGTAACCCCTGTGGGGACTAAAGAAAAAAGAGAAGTGCTATCTGTTGATAGAATAAAGAAATAACGAGAGTGTGAACACGACCATGACTGGGAGCAACTATGCGAACAGTCCAGTCAAGAGCTGCAGCAGTACAAGAAAAAGCCTGAGCGCAAGAATCAAAGAGTGCGAGAGCATGTTGTTGTCACTCAGAAAATAGTGGAAAAAGAGTATCAGGCTGTTAGTTGGGCACAGAAGGCCTTTGGACAGTTTCTACTAGGTAGGAAGACAGTGTTTGTGATAAACTGGGTCCTGCTGGCATGGATATGGCAGAAAAACGGTGTTGTAAGCAGTGGAAGATCTGGAGTCAAACGTACCAGGGTAGACTGTCTGCTACTCAGGAGATTACCTTTAAGAAAACAACTAGCAGTGCACGGTTTTATAAAGGCAGTGGCAGGCTGTCAGCATGGAGTGTTGGGGGTAAAATGCCATGCTCGGCAGTGTGGGAATTTTTTATCAATTCACTGGATGACGTTAGCATGGCAGTATGCAGGATATATGGGCAGAAGGTGAAGCAATGTCAGGGAGTGGCATAGGAAAACTGTGGCGCTAATGCAGTGGTACAGCCTGACACTCCCAGCGGCCCTCACGCCTTCTCCAGCAGTCAGGGCTCCTCAACCTCAGCAAAAGGAAGCTGTTGTTCCTTCCTTTGGTCTATTGCTCCTGATGTTGCTCCTCCTCCTGATCCTCATCAGGTGTTTCGCCAGCAATCGATCAGAGAGGAAATTAGAAAAAGAGAAAATAGTATGTGTGCACTCATCCAACGGTTCAGAAGCTGAATTTGCCCCTGACCAAGTTGCTGAAACTACAGTCTCTCCCTTTCCATATCGTGGACTATGAACATGTCAGAGAGAGAGAATCCAAATCCATAATTACTTTTCTAAAAAAGCTGTACCATCCCTGCACATCAGGGGCGTACATAACCAATAGACCTGATAGAACAACAGATGTGCAGGTTGGGGGACACCTGGGAAATAGTGACCATAAAGTTATAACCTTCCAATTATCCTTCAAATGAGAGTTTCTAAAGGGAGGAACAAAAATACCAAACTTCAAAAAAGCTAAATTTAGCCAACTAAGTGAGGCCATAGGCCTAACTAACTGGGACAAAGTCCTCAAAAATAAAAATACAACCATAAAATGGGAGATTTTTAAAAGCATTGTAACATCTAATTGTGAGAGGTACATACCTTATAGGAATAACAGGCTAAGGAACAATAAGAAACTAATGTGGATGAATGGAACAGTAAAGAAAGCAATAAATGACAAAAAGAAAGCATATAAATCACTAAAACAGGAGGGGAGTCAGGAAGCACTGATAAACTATAAGAAAAAAAATAGAATATGTAAAAAACTAATAAAATTTGCTAAACTAGAGACCGAGAGATTAATTGCCAAAGAGAGTAAAACTAACCCTAAAATGTTCTTCAATTATATAAATAGCAAAAAAAATATAAATCTGAAGGAGTCGGCCCTCTACATAGCAATGAGGGGGGAGTTGCAGAGAGCGACGAGGATAAAGCAAAACTATTAAATATTTTTTTCTCCACTATATTCACTGAGGAAAATAAACTGTCAGATAAAATGCAAATTGTAAAAGTAAATCCCCCCTTTAAAAAAGTGCCCTGTCTGACCGAGGAAGAAGTACAACAGCGACTTAAAAAGATTAAAATAGACAAATTGCCAGGACCGGATGGCATACACCCCCATATCCTAAGGGAATTAAGTGATGTCATATCCAAACCTTTATTTCTGATATTTATGGACTCTATACTGACAGGGAATGTTCCACAGGACTGGCGCATAGCAAATGTGGTGCCAATATTCAAAAAGGGTCCAAAAATAGAGCCTTGAAATTATAGGCCGGTAAGTTTAACATCTATTGTTGGTAAACTGTTTGAAGGGTTTCTCAGAGATGATATTTTGGAGTATCTCAATGAAAATAAGCAAATAATGCCATATCAGCATGGCTTCATGAGGGATCGGTCATGCCAAACAAATTTAATCAGCTTCTATGAGGAGGTAAGTTCTCGACTTGACAGCGGCGAATCAATGGATGTCATATATCTGGACTTCTCCAAAGCATTTGACACTGTACCTCATAAAAGGTTAGTATATAAAATGAGGATGCTCGGACTGGGAGAAAATGTCTTTATGTTGGTAAGTAACTGGCTGAGTGACAGAAAACAGAGGGTGGTTATTAACAGCAGATACTCAGATTGGGTCACTGTAACTAGTGGGGTACCTCAGGGGTCAGTATTGGGCGCTATTCTCTTCAATATATTTATTAATGATCTTGTAGAAGGCCTGCACAGTAAAATATCTATTTTTGCAGATGACACTAAACTGTGTAAAGTAATTAACACTGAAGAGGACAGTTTTCTGCTACAGAGGGATCTGGATAGATTGGAGGCTTGGGCAGAGAAATGGCAGATGAGGTTTAACACTGACAAATGTAAAGTTATGCACATGGGAAGGAATAACGCAAGTCACCCGTACATATTAAATGGTAAAACACTCGGTAACACTGACATGGAAAAGGATCTAGGAATTTTAATAAACAGCAAATTAAGCTGCAAAAACCAATGTCAGGCAGCTACTGCCAAGGCCAATAAGATAATGGGTTGCATCAAAAGGGGCATAGATGCCCGTGATGAGAACATAGTCCTACCACTTTACAAATCACTAGTCAGACCACACATGGAGTACTGTGTACAGTTCTGGGCTCCTGTGAACAAAGCAGACATAGCAGAGCTGGAGAGGGTTCAGAGGAGGGCAACTAAAGTAATAACTGGAATGAGGGATCTACAGTACCCTGAAAGATTATCAAAATTAGGGTTATTCACTTCATAAAAAAGACCACTGAGGGGAGATCTAATAACTATGTATAAATATATCAGGGGTCAGTACAGAGATCTGTCCCATCATCTATTTATCCCCAGGACTGTGACTGTGACGAGGGGACATACTCTGCGTCTGGAGGAAAAAAGGTTTGTACGCAAACATAGAAAAGGATTCTTCACTGTAAGAGCAGTGAGACTATGGAACTCTCTGCCTGAGGAGGTGGTGATGGTGAGTACAATAAAGGAATTCAAGATGGGACTGGATGTATTTCTGGAGTGTAATAATATTACAGGCTACAGCTACTAGAGAGGGGTCGTTGATCCAGGGAGTTATTCTGATTGCCTGATTGGAGTCGGGAAGGAATTTTTTTCCCCTTAAGTGGGGAAAATTGGCTTCTGCCTCACAGGGGTTTTTTGCCTTCCCCTGGATCAACTTGTAGGAAACAGGCCGAACTGGATGGACAAATGTCTTTTTTCGGTCTTATATACTATGTTACTATGTTACATAGAAATCACTGGGCCCCATAGCAAGAATCTAATTGGGCCCCATAACCCCGCCCACTACCCACCCTGGCCCATCCCACCTCCTGTCCTGGCTCCTCCCCTGCCACACCCCCATTTGCCAATAAAGAAATTTATACATATGTATTCGTACTGACCCAGGGAATGAAGGGCACAGGTCAGTTTTGTGGCAAAGGGAATGCCGTATAAACAAAACCCTGTGGTATCTGAATCTATGGGATTCCTGTGGATATTCCGTAAAAGTTTTTTCTGCAGTCCTATGTAACACTACAAATAACACAGTGATAACTCTCTGAGTACTGATAATGTAGTAGATGTCAACTGTAGTCCTATGTTACAGCAGAAATAACAAGTGATGGCTCTCTGATTACCGAAAATGTAGCAGTTTTACATGCAGTCCTATGTAAAACCACATATAACACTAGTGCTGATGATGTAGCAGTGTTACCTGTAGTCCTAAGTAAAACCACAGATAACATTAGTGCTGATAATGTAGCAGTGTTACCTGCAGTCCTATGTAAAATTACAGATAACACTAGTGCTGATAATGTAGCAGTGTTATCTGCAGTCCTAAGTAAAACCACAGATAACACCAGTGTAGATCATCTGGTAGTCTTACCTATGTCCTTAGTGTGCCTTTCCCACAGACTCCATGCTGGTGGCGCTGCCTCCTCTTCCATCTTCTTCTTGTCCTGCACAGAACGTCCTGATGCAGTTACGTCAAGACATAGGAACACTGTGGGCATGGTGATGGTGACACACACACAGGGATGGACACACAGGGAGAGACACACACAGGGATGGTGAAATGTACACAGGGACAGACACACACACCTTCATATAATAAATATGATCACCAACATATTTCCTAAAAAAAAAACTGATAGTAATGTATGAATGTCCCATCATGGCCTGCTATTGACTGCCCCCTTGTCGCTGGATGTTTTTTTTTTATCTGCGTGACAGGAGGGAGGCAGTGGTGGCTGTGCGGGCATCAGGAGCAATGTGGGTGCCAGGGAATGAGATAAGTAAGGTCCCGGATAACCCCTTTAACTCCTTGCTGCTGATGCTAAGTGTGCACATAGCCACCAATCATATCCCCCCCCCCCAAAAAAAAAAAAAAAAAGAAAAGAAAAAAGACTGATGTGCTGTAGGGGGTGGTGGTGGTGGGGGGGGTGATATGTTTGAGGGCATGATTGGTGGCACTCAGCATCAAGATGTTAAAGGTGCTATCCAACCCCTAATGGCCCCCAAAATGCCTGGGGGGGGGAGTAGGAGGAAAGCACACTGCTCTGCTCCTGATTCCTCTATTAGTCTCTATGACCCCCTCCCCTGAGTCTTCTATGAACCCCCCGAGTATTCTATGAGCTTCTCCCCAAAACCCTACTGCTTGCCTTGCTGCTGCCCTCAAGAATACCCATAGCCAACCGCAACCAACAATATAGACTCTGGAGCAGTCCGCCTTTAGTCTGGGCCATGTGGGGATGCACTCACTGACACTGGCAGACATGAGCACAGAGAGAGGATGCTACAGGGCGCGCTCGCCTCTGTGTACTTGAGAAACGCTTGCTCCTGCTGCCTGGCCAATCAGCAGTAGGATCTGAATGCTGATTGGCCAGTGTGATGCCCGCAGCTGGATCATCAGGTCAGACAGGGCTGGGGGGGGGGGCAGGGGGGGTGGGTGCCCCAGGGAGAAGACAAGTGCCGCATATTACTATGACTATGAATCCTGTCTGTGCAGAGTAGACAGAGGGGGCTGGGCCATCAGTGAGCTCCAGGCCCTCCCCTTGCCGCGGGCCCCATAGCAATTGCGTGGTATGCCTCTATGGGCGGTACGCCACTGCTGCACATGTATGTTGAGTAGATGGTGGGCTAGTCTTTGAGCCTGTCGGCATCTGGTACATTTCAAGCCAGCGCTGAAGTGTGGAGCTATAATTATGGTATAGTACCATTTACACCCCACTCATTAAATGTAGTTCTGGCACAGGCCCACCAGCAACTTGGACAGGTGATGGGAATGCCTTTTCCGCATTGTAATCATGGGATTTTTTGGCCAATATACTCCACTGCCTCCTCATCATTCACCTTGTCCTCAGCCTCCACTGTAGGCACCGTTCAGAGTGGTACTCCAGCTTACCACCTATGCAAAGCACTGCGCTGTCACGCAGTTCTGCACCTGGTCAGCCTGGGTGAATGCAGTCACACCAGGGAGGAACTGCTCCACGTCATGGACCGAATCCTGGCTGTCTCGTCGCCAACTGGAGATAGGAACCATGATCACTGATAATGGGAAGAACATTCTGTCTGCACTGCTTCAGGGAGGGTGGACCCCTGTATGGTGCACGTACTTATTCTGATTGTCACCTGGTTCCTGAAGTCTTCCAGCCAACTGCAAGACTTCTTGAAAATGTCAAGGAAACTGTGCATGCACTTCAGTCACTCTTACCATGCAAAACACGCCCTCCTGGAGCTGCAAAGGCAGAATGGTGTTCCCCTACAACACATCATATGCAACGTTTCCACACTTTGGAACTCTACCCTCCACATGTTGGACCGACTGTATGCGCAGACGGACAGGACTATTCACCGATGACACCTGCCGTTTTCTCAATCCCTTTGAGGATGCCACTTTATTTGTCACTAGGACTACGGAATAAATTATGTAATTCCACTTATTCATGTACTGGAGGGGATGATGATAAATCTAACTGCCAAGGGGACAGAAGACGTGGGGCCTAAATCTCACGGCCACCTCAGCCCTGTAGAAGCAGAACTGGCACAGGAGGATAAGGACATAAACGCCCAGGAATTCTATACAGACCTAGGTGGTTTATCTTCCTAAGTGACAGGAGAGGAGCAGGAGGAGCTAGAGGGCAGCAACGAAGATGACACAGATCACCCCAACAGATAGTGGCAGTATGCATTGGAGAAGGAGGCAGGGAGTCCCTCCAAATCCCTTGCGCAAATGGCCACATGCAAGCTGTGTTGCTTGTGTACTGAAAGACGCATTATCACCATTCGGCAAAGCGATAACCACTGGCTCTCCACAATGTTACACCCTTACTACCAGGCCAAAATGGGGGCATTTTTTTTACACCTTCTGAGAAGGATGAAAAACTAAACTACTATTGAGACATCCTTTGCAGTTTTTTTTGTCGCTCTCTACGCATGCCATCAGCCATCCTCATGAAGGTCTAACCAAGGGGACCCTCTTAGCTCAAGCTCCACAGCCATGAATGCTGGAGGGGGGCTCAAGAGCAGCTCCATCAGCAGCAAGCAGTTTTCTTCAACCACCTACTGAAGAAACCACCCAGCAGCAGCACATAGAGTAGAACCTGAACCAGCAAGTGGTGGTATATTTGGACTACACCCTGCCATGCCAGATCCAAGATCCCCTGGACTACTTGGCAGCCAGACTTGAATTGTGGCTGCAACTGTCCATGTTTGCCATGGGCAAGCTTTTATGTCCGGCCAGTAGTGTGGCATCAGAGTAGGTGTTTAGTGCGGCAGGTGGTATAGTTACCCTAAAGAGAACTCACCTTTTAACACAAAATGTTGAGAGGCTAATCTTTATGAAGACGAATCAGGCAGAAAACTGACCAAATACTGACCGTGGGATAGATGCCATTAAATTCCTGCATGCAGGACTTCTTTTCGATCTGAATAAAACTGATTTCAGAGGCAAATGGCCAACACTCATGCAAATTGAACATGAGGCCTCTATCTCACGGTCAGTATTTTGCATCAGGATTTGATCTTGATTTGGAAGCCAAAAGCAGGAATGAGTCTAAAACACAGAACAGATGCAAATGTTTCCATCACATATTATCTCTCTTTTGGAACCCCTCCTGTTTTTTCCTTACCATGATCAAGTGCTGACCAAATACTGATGGTCTGAGGGCAAATGCTCAAACTACAGGATCCACTTTTTTGGGCTGTTCTTCGGATGGATGAGAGAAGAGAAAAAAAAAACTGTGACGTGAAAACATCCTTACTACTGACACCCTCCTCACTGTCATGGGGCCACTACTTGAATTTTGGGCTACTGTATGGTTAAGTCCACTACAATAAATTAGAGCTGATGCTATCATTGACCTGTAAGGCGGGATTCACGATTCTGTTATTTGGTCAGTTTCCATCACTTATTGTAAGGCAAACTCAGGAGCCAAGTCTACTTTCGGATTAGATATCATGAATAGATCTGCACATGTTCAGTGGGTTTGACCCAAAACCACTTTAGGCGGAGAATAGCTGATCAAAATAACTGACCAAATAAGTGAAGAGTGAACTAAGCCTAAAACTAAACCTAATAGTGACTTCACTGACTTGCAGTTATTCTACATCTAACAGAAGGGATTCAAATAAATGTGTTTGCACTGTCATGACATTTATAAAGATTTAAAGAACCTTTGTTCTCTCCACTACTTTATTGGTGGCGCCTCTTTATGTCCTTATTTAGTTCCACTAAAGAGTCACTGGGACTCCTGCAGGGGCATGCAGTGTTGCTTTTTTCCTTTACTGAAGGATGTTGTATGCTTTTTTTTTTGTTTGTTTAGCTAGGGGTTAGCTAGAAATGTTGGTGGCCTGCATGATGATGTGCACATCCATATATGTGACCTGTCTGTCATTCTGATGCTCTGTAACTGTTTCGCTACCAGAAAGGACTATTTATGCATGTTGCTACACTGCAGTGATGTACACCAGGATATATTCTCCTTAAAGTTTAACTGCAGCCTGGGATAGACTTGATTTAACGCATTTTGTAACAAATAAATTCAGATGGAAGCGTTTTTTTTTTTTCTTTTTGGTGACGCGACAAAATTGAATTTTTGAAAACTTCACTCATCTCTACTATCTACATCAAGTGACATCTCCATCTTCTGGCATGTTGCATCTCTGTAGATTTTGTTATACAGACACATTAGACTGCTCATTTTCTCATCATTTCTCTGCCCTAGTTCCCCTACTGCATCATCCTACCGCTACCCCTAATACTGTGCCAACTGTGTCCCCCAATGCCCCCAAATTCTGTACTGCAGAAAAAATTGTTCCCTGATTATTAATAATTCCCCATAAAATGTCTCCAGTAATTTTAGTGCACCTGTAGTGCCCCCAATATTACTAATGCCCCCTATAGTTCTCCAGAAATAATAATACTTCCTTATTGTGTTCCCTGTAATGATGATAATTTCCCCTTAAATGTACCTAGAAATAAAAAATGCCCTCTGTAATGCCCCCTTTTATTAAAAATGACCATACAGTGCCCCAGTATTAAAATACCCCTAGTGTCCATAGTAATGCTCCCTATAGTGTCCCCATATTAAAAAAAAATTCCCTCACAATGCTCTCAGTAATGCCACCTATAGTACCCTCAGTATGTAGTGTCACCTCTAGTTCTCCATTATTAAAAGTCCAACAATAATGCCACATATAGTGTCCCCAATATTGAAAATTCACCCATAATGCCCCCAATGAGTAATCCATTATGTAGTGTCCGAGTAATGCCCTCTTAGCTAATGTCTCCTTTAATGCTGCCAGCAATGGCCCTGCTTCTGGGCCCTAGTAGTACTCCATTAATCCACCCCATAGTGCTTCCAGGAATGTCCAAGTTAGAAAAGCACCAGTACTCACCTTAGTCCCATTCCCTGCTGTTATCTGCAATACCCGGTGGTCACTATGCTGTCGTCCCTTCTTGACAACCTTTGCTGTGCTACTGCCACATAAACATCATGTTTCCTCCATCAGCTTCCGTTCCCTGCATCAGTATTGTGCACTGCCAACTGTATTAACATCCTTCCCAGTGGGATCTATAGCCAGTCCACCCTTGATCTCAAATATATGAATACAGTGGGCCATCAGTAGCAGTTCAGGGGGTTTGGGTGACCCACTGGGCATCAACTACTGGAAATCTTCCTGGTGGAGGCTACGGCCAGTCCATCCCTGATCTCAAATATTTGCAGAACATCTTTCTTGAAGCACCTAAAGGGCAACTAGTGGTTACTGTGGCTCCAAAAAACTCAGCCTGGATATAGAGGTGCAAGAAAGAGCAAATTAACCCTTTGGAATGTTTGGGAGTTCTAAATTTATTACTAATAAAATGAAGTCTGATTGTTACCTAAGACATAATTATAGACAAACACAATATAATTAAACTAAATAAAACAAAAACAGTTGTACCGGTTTTGTCTTTTATTGAGAACACTGAGTGCAAGGAGGAAAGTATGACAACCCTGAGTAAATTACTTCTCCAAAAGCTAATTGGCAAAATATGTTTGAATTAACTAGATGACATTGGAAGTGGGAGTTTCACATATGCTTTAGCCATTAAGATACACTCTGATTACTGTCCCTACCATGAAACATGCTTTAATGCAAACGACTCTCAGAAGACATGTTAAAGAGACACATGAAGTGAATTAATTATAATAAAATATTATAATGAAATTGTGCTGCCAAATATATCCAAAGTTTTGTCGATTAGCTTTGGCCGAATCCCACAAAAAGATGTCTGCACCTTTTTACTGTGACAATTGGAGGGAAAAGGGGCAAGGAGGATTGTTCCCCATTGCATTGTTGGTCCTGCAATGCAGGTGAGTGGGAGGGGGCTGTAGGCTGCTTAATACCTTTTCAGACCTTGTTCACACACCATAGGTAGTCTAGTGGTAGGACCCCATGCCATGCTGAGAGACCGTGACGTGGTGCTTGAAAGGGCTCCGATATGTTCCTGATTGTAAATATTGGCGAATCTCTCAGCTTTTAACATCTGAGTGAGGGATTAGCCAGTTTTGTCAGTTGCTTATCCTTGTGGTGCATCTTTTTTCTGTGAGTTGCAAGGAGGATTAAGATAGATGATCACATGACCTGGGAGGGGGGGCTTGCCTTGATTTGCACAGAGGCTGATAGACTTTCTGTAAACCAATAAATGGGCAGGATTTTGGCAGGTCATTGAGTCTCTGGGCTAGCTCAGAAGCACAGATGCCATTTTGAACTTAGCTTGCCATGTGAGCAGATGTGTGTTGGGTATGACTGTCAGATTGAAACAATGGGTAGAAAAGTCAAGGTCTTATCTGGGAAAGCATAGGATCAGTCAGTGTTCTGTGTGTGTGTTTTATATTCTGGATAACCGCTGGCAAGTGGAAAGCTTCATGTAATGCACTGACATAACTAAATCCTGCATTACCTGCAGACACAACTTTTCTTTCAGTAGCCAGCCTTTTAAAAAAAACAGCTTCTACAGCAGTCATAAGTGTTATGAGCATATATCCTTGCAATCTTAGTAATGTAGCATACAATTGCAATTTTGCTATCATTTCAATTTGTCCAGTTCAGTGCAATGTACTATTGCACTAATATACCGGTTCAATGTAAAACATTGTACTGGTGCATTAAAATACCAGTGAAATTGACCACATTATACAGCTGTGTGAATATAGCAGGTAGTTGCATTATACTGCTGAGTTCAAATATATGTGAAATTGGACACACTGTACAGCTGCATTAATATAGCCGATAGATGCACAAATCTGTCCTTTGAACAGTGCCAAAAACTGGGACAAGCTGCCAGTCTTTTAGGTTCCAATTCATACAATTTAAAAAAAACGCAGATCCCAGCAAAATGACTTTCTGGTTATAAATGTCACTTGCCACCTTCACCCAGATTTATTGAGAATATCAGCACTTCGAATATAGTGCTATATATTCGTAATTTTGATTATTCTACATTTTTTTTTATCAGTAACCTCCCTCTTGCTTGTGGGGCCAATAAGAAGGCTGCAATGTCTTTGTCTGAGCTTCGCAACATCCCTAGCAACCAATGGGAAAGTTGCCTACCCCTTACTATATAAGGAACCTCCCCAGCAGCCATTTTCTCTAGTGCAACGGAGTTCTGAAAGAGACAGCAGTGTGATTTCTCTGCTCTGTGCTTTGCTGTATATACATTAGACAGTTTACTTAGATATATAATTCAGATAGTTAGGGGAAGATAGTCAGTGTAGGTTACATTGATTTATAGTGTAGCTGATAGGTTCTGCTGTCTATACATACATAGTGCTGTGATGTCACCCAGCTCCATGTATTCGGCAAAAATATGCACATCATTAATTGCCAATTTTCGCAATCGCGAATATATATTGGTGCACTCTACCTGCATATATAAAGCTATTGTAATGTTCTGCCGTGCCAACCATTATCTACAGTCTCAGTAGACTTCTAGCAGCTTGTGAAATGTTCCCAAAGTGACCCACGCCTGTATTGCGCGCGCATTACGTGAATATTACTCGAGAATATTCGCCCCTATTTTCGCAAAATTTCGCGAATCGCCGAATTTTGAAAACATTCAGTTTGGACACAATTAGGTTCAGGCTGAACCAAAGTTGTTACAATTGCCCTAAAAATAACCCCCTCTAGCCCCTAGGACTCCGAATTTTTTGGAAAACGTGATATCTCTTGCTCCTCCACAAGCTGTGGAATACAATTACAACAATAGTAAATGATGTCTGAGTGACACTGATATAGCTATGGCTAAATGCATGTTTGACAACGTCAAAATACAGCGTGTTTAAAAACACACCTCAACTGCACATGCTTTTTCATATTCCAAAGCTTCCAAATATTGTCCCTTATCAGGGGAAGATAATGTTTAAACACAAGTTTTATCTGATAAAAAATAAAAAAAAATAAAAAGGGGCTTGTTGGGGGACCAAGCGTCTAAAAATGATACCTTGACAGGGTTGGAATGCCTGCCAGTATGACACGCACAAGTGTTAATTGTCTGAAGAAAAAGTAGCTTGTTGTGAATGAGCCTAAAATAATTCTCCCTTTTAATCGCACTGCAGTGTGGATCTAGAAAGGGTATGGTGTGGAAATAGTGGCATTCTATCACGTCTGAGATGGCAGGTAACAGATGTGCTGCGCAGAGGGGAGGGAAGAGGAGTACCCTTCCACTAGTTAGAGGGAGGAGTGGTGATTCCTAGCTCACCTGGCTGCCCTGGCGTCCCTAAATGGGCTGCTAACCCGTACGCCGATCACGTACCTCGTCCCTGGCTTACCCTGAAATAACCCCAAGGTATTGAATAGGGCAGTGGGAGCCCTAGTCCTCACCACTGACACCTAGGGTCATGGGCGTAGGAAGCCCCAAAAATCTGGGGGGGACAGCACTTATGGGGCCCGTGTCCCCGCCCACCCTCAAGCCACGCCCACATATCGCTCCGCCCCCACCCCCCTCCCCCAAGTGCCAAAAATCTCTCTCTCCCCCCCCCCTCCCTTATGGGCCAGTGGGTCCAGTTTTAAAAAAAAAAACACACACACACACACAAAACAAGACACTTATACTTACCTCCATCCGTCACAGCGATGCGATGCAGGCCTCTTCTGGCCTGTGTCCCGCACTGCACGGCTCACAGACGGCGCGATGACGTCATCGCACCGCCTGTACCAACATCTGATAGGCTGCCGGCCTAGTGCTGGCGGCCTATCAGAGGAGCAGGGAAGGGAGACGCCTCTCCCTCTCCTGCTCCGCAGCACAGCCATCTGTATCGCTGTCCTGGGGACGGCGATACAGATAACTGTGGAGATGAACGATTCCACAATGGAAGCGTTCTTCTCCCTGTGCCCCGCCACCGCTGCACACATTGCGCTGCCGCTGGGGGGGATTTTTACATACCTGTCCCCCCCGCATTATTTCCTGGGGGGAATTCATCCCCCCCGTCCCCCCCGCTTCCTACGCCCGTGCCTAGGGTAACAACAGGGAAATGACAAAAAACACAAACACAATCAACAATCCCCGAAGGGAGACAACAACAACAGGAGACAACATCAGGAGTGAACCGGAGATCCAACAGCTCCAGTTCCAACGGCTCCACAGCAACAGTTGTCCACCTGAGGTCAGAATAGAAGATCTGGAAGGAATATCTATATCTGGCAAAATAGGAAGAAGAAAGGGAGAATATATAGTAGCTGGGAGTGGCAGACAGAGAACAGCTGAATGGAAAAGCTATAGATTTCTAAATGGGACAAAAAGGATCGCAAACCTAAGCTGGAAAACCTGAACCGGAATCCATTCTCACTAGTGTTGAGCGAACAGTTCGAGAATAGTTCGGGTTCGTACCGAACTTTGGGGTGTCCGTGACACGGACCCGAACCCGGACATTTTCAAAAAAGTTCGGGTTCGAGTTCGGAGTTCGGCATGTTCTCTCGGCGCATTTTGAAAGTACTATATAGCAGAATAGTACAGGCTTAAAGCTGAAATCGCATTGCGATTACAACTTTGAGCTACCGATCACCATGGGAACGCCTCCTCCAGTAGAATGTACAGTCGGATCTGAGAATTAAGTTGAAATCGCAATGCGATTATTAGAACTCAAATAAATCGCATCACACTACATGTTCTAATTGCATTCGATTTTAACTTTACTGTTTGGTTTTATATCGCGATAATACAAAATTTGAATAATCGTGTGCGTGCTGTTCTAGCACGCAGTGCTATTCAGTATCTCACTATTAAGTTCTAATCGCATTCGATGTTAACTTATGCATTTTTTTTTTTTTGCCAGGCATCAAATAGAATGCGATGCCTGTCAAAAAGCATAAGTTAAAATCGAATGCGATTAGAACTTAAGAGTGGATACTGAATAGCACTAGTGTTGTGTTGTTGAGCGCACATTTCGAGAATAGTTCCGGTCCATACAGAATTTTGGGGTGTTCAGGATACCTGACCCGAACCTGAACATTTTCATAAAAATTGGGTTCGGGTTTTGTAGTTCGTCATTTTTGTGGCGCATTTTGAAAGGCTGCAAAGCCAATCAACATGCATCATACTACTTGCCCTAAGATGCCATCGCAGCCATGCCTACTATTGGCAAGGCTGTGATTGGCCAAGTGCAGCATGTGACTCAGCCTCTTTATAAGCTTGTGCGCACGTCGGGACGTGCTCACTCCCGATGTGAACAGAACAGGGATAGATGCAGCTGCTGTGAGGGCGAGATAGGCAGGGAATAATCGAGGAAAAAAACCTGAGAAGAAGTGAATGATCTAAACCTGTGCATCAGAACAACTCAGCTGAGCTGTTCACTGAAAGTTTATTTTTTTTTACACTGGCCAGATCGATTTTTACCGGCACATGTAACTGGGCTGACCGGCGGCGGCCATTTTGGGATCTGTGGTGGGCCAGCTCAAGCTGCCACAGAGTCCAAAGAAAAGCTCCAAAGAATTGAAAAATCTACTCCTGTGACACAGAACAACAGCGATTCAGCTGCTCAGTCAAAGTCAATTTTTTTCTGGCTGGGCAGACCATTTTCTGGCACATGTTACTGGGCTGATAGGCGGCGGCCATTTTGGGACTTGTGGTGCTACAGCAAAAGCTGCCACAGCGTCCATTAATCTCATGTAATAGTCGATTTTTTCATAGATATACTACATCAGGGGTTTGGCTGTGCTTGTGTCACCCCTACCAACTGCCAATATATTTAATATATCAGTGGTGAAACTGAAAGTAACCCACTTGGATAGCAAATCCCATGAATGTGCTGTTCCAGCTAGGCTAGCCAGTGTCACTACAGCCAGGTCCAATACTGTTAGCCAGAAATTAAATTTTTTATTTTTTTGCCAGAAATATAAATTAAAAAAATCTTTCCCTGTAACAAACATAATTCTGGTGTTAGACCAGAAGAAGCACTCCTTCAGTAAATAATACTGTAAAAAGGTTTAGGCAATAATTCTCCCAGTGTGGGCAATTTATGTACCAAAACGAGCATTTTAAAAATTCCGGTGTTCTGAAATACCAGCAGTCCTCTTGTAATTAATACCAGAAAAAGGCATTATAGTGTCCAGTGTTGTCATTTTGGTTCCAAAAAGGCCAATTTAATCAATCTGGTGTTGGTGACACCCGAAATAGTACGCCGCACGTTGTTACTCCTGTAAAAGGAAATAGTTCTCCCACTGTGGGAATTCATTTAACATAAGTAGCATTTAAAAAATTCTGGTGTCCAATTTGCAGCAGTCCTCTTGTAATTAATACCAGAAAAAGGCATTATAGTGTCCAGTGTTGTCATTTTGGTTCCAAAAAGGCCAATTTAATCAATCTGGTGTTGGTGACACCCGAAATAGTACGCCGCACGTTGTTACTCCTGTAAAATGGAAATAGTTCTCCGACTGTGGGAATTCATTTAACATAAGTAGCATTTAAAAAATTCTGGTGTCCAATTTGCAGCAGTCTTCTTGTAATTAATACCAGAAAAAGGCATTATAGTGTCCAGTGTTGTCATTTTGGTTCCAAAAGGCCAATTTAATCAATCTGGTGTTGGTGACACCCGAAATAGTACGCCGCACGTTGTTACTCCTGTAAAAAGGAAATACTTCTCCCACTGTGGGAATTCATTTAACATAAGTAGCATTTAAAAAATTCTGGTGTCCAATTTGCAGCAGTCTTCTTGTAATTAATACCAGAAAAAGGCATTATAGTGTCCAGTGTTGTCATTTTGGTTCCAAAAAGGCCAATTTAATCAATCTGGTGTTGGTGACACCCGAAATAGTAGGCCGCACGTTGTTACTCCTGTAAAAGGAAATACTTCTCCCACTGTGGGAATTCATTTAACATAAGTAGCATTTAAAAAATTCTGGTGTCCAATTTGCAGCAGTCTTCTTGTAATTAATACCAGAAAAAGGCATTATAGTGTCCAGTGTTGTCATTTTGGTTTCAAAAAGGCCAATTTAATCAATCTGGTGTTGGTGACACCCGAAATAGTAGGCCGCACATTGTTACTCCTGTAAAAAGGAAATACTTCTCCCACTGTGGGAATTCATTTAACATAGGTAGCATTTAAAAAATTCTGGTGTCCAATTTGCAGCAGTTTTCTTGTAATTAATACCGGAAAAAGGAATTACGGTATATCTTCCAGTGTGGGAATTTTGGGGCTAAAAAATAATATATTTTATTGTGGTGCGAGTTGAATCGCAACAATGAGAAAACATTCTATTAAGGGACGAGGACGCGGTCGTGGTGGGGTCCGTGGAGTCTCTGTTGCTGGTAGAGGATGTGGCCGTTCGGCCTCAGGCGCACAAAGTAGTGAACCAACTCCCTCAAGTAGCCGGCAGAATTTACAGCGATATTTGGTGGGGCCCAATGCCGTTATGAGGATGGTAAGACCTGAGCAGGTACAGGCATTAGTCGATTGGGTGGCCGACAGTGTTTCCAGCACGTTCACCACATTGTCTTCTGCGGAAAGCGCACAGGTGGCACCGGAAAACCAAGCCCATCAGTCTGTCACATCACCCCCATGCATATCAGGGAAACTGGCTGAGCCTCAAGTTATGCAGCAGTCTCTTCTTCTGTTTGAAGACTCTGCTGGCAGGGGTTCCCAGGGGCGTCCACCTAGCCCTTCCCTAGCGGTGGAAGACATACCATGCACTGACGCACAACCACTTATGTATCCAGATGATGAGGACATGGGAATACCACCACAGCAGAGTGACCGAGTGTCTGATGATGACGAAACACAGGTGCCCACTGACGTGTCTTATTGCAGTGTGCAGACTGAACAGGAGGAGGTCAGGGAGGAAGACTGGGTGGAAGACGATGCAGAGGACGATGAGGTCTTAGACCCCACATGGACTGAAGGTCGTGCCGCTGACTTAAATAGTTCAGAGGAAGAGGCAGTGGTGAGACTGAGACAACAGCGAAGCCAAAGAGGGAGCAGGGGGCAAAAGCAGAACACCCGCCGTCCCGAGAGTTCGCCTGCTATTGGCCAGTGCCAACATGGACCCAGCACCCCAAAGGCATCTTCAAGGAGTTCCCTGGCATGGCACTTCTTCAAACAATGTGCTGAGGACAAGACCAGAGTGGTTTGCACGCTGTGCCATCAGACCCTGAGGCGAGGCATTAACGTTCTTAACCTGAGCACCACCTGCATGATCAGGCATCTACATGCAAAGCATGAACTGCAGTGGAGTGCACACCTCAACAAAAATGAACCCGCTCAGGCTCCCCCTGCTCCCTCTACCGCTGCTGCCTCGGCTTCCGCCTCGAGAGGAATGTTGCCACCTGCCGAGCAGCAAACAGAGGATGTGCCACCGACACCACCACCACCACCGCCACCGTCACCTTGCGTCTCCACTATTTCACACAGCAGCGTTCAGCTCTCCATCTCTCAAACCTTTGAGAGGAAGCGCAAATTCCCACCTAGTCACCCTCCAGCCCTTGGCCTGAATGCCAGCATTTCTAAACTACTGGCCTTTGAAATGCTGTCATTCCGGCTGGTGGACACAGACAGCTTCAAACAGCTGATGGCCATGGCTGTCCCCCAGTATGTGGTTCCCAGCCGCCACTACTTCTCCAAGACAGCCGTGCCTTCCCTGCACATGCAAGTGTCCGATAAAATCAAGTGTGCACTGCGCAACGCCATTTGTGCCAAGGTCCACCTAACCACAGATACGTGGACCAGTAAGCACGGCCAAGGACGCTATATCTCACTAACTGCACACTGGGTGAATGTAGTGGCGGCTGAGCCCCAGGCGGAGAGTTCCTTGGCGCACGTCCTTCCGCCACCTAGGATCGCAGGGCATCATTCTCCGCCTCCTGTAGCCTCCTCCTCCTTCTCGGCTTTCTCCTCCTCCTATGCTTCCACCAGCTCCTCCTGTCAGCCACACACCTTCACCACCAACTTCAGCACAGCCCGGGGTAAACGTCAGCAGGCCATTCTGAAACTCTTATGTTTGGGGGACAGGCCCCTCACCGCGCAGGAGTTGTGGCGGGGTATTGAACAACAGACGGACGAGTGGTTGCTGCCGGTGGGCCTCAAGCCAGGCCTGGTGGTATGCGATAATGGGCGAAATCTCGTGGCAGCTCTGGGACTAGCCGGTTTGACGCACATCCCTTGCCTGGCGCATGTGCTGAATTTGGTGGTGCAGAGGTTCATTCACCACTACCCCAACATGTCAGAGCTGCTGCATAAAGTGCGGGCCGTCTGTGCGCGCTTCCGGCGTTCAAATCCTGCCGCTGCTCGCCTGTCTGCGCTACAGCGGAACTTCGGCCTTCCCGCTCACTGCCTCGTATGCGACGTGCCCACCCGGTGGAACTCCACCTTGCACATGCTGGAGAGACTGTGCGAGCAGCAGCAGGCCATAGTGGAGTTTCAGCTGCAGCACGCTCGCGTCAGTCGTACTGCGAAACGGCACCACTTCACCATCAATGATTGGGCCTCCATGCGAGACCTGTGTGCCCTGCTGCACTGCTTTGAGTACTCCACCAACATGGCCAGTGGCGATGACACTGTTATCAGCGTTACAATACCAATTCTATGTCTCCTAGAGAAAACGCTTAGGGCAATGATGGAAGAGGAGGTGGCCCAGGTGGAGGAGGAGGAGGAGGAGGGCTCGTTTCTAAGACTTTTAGGCCAGTCTGTTAGAAGTAGCTCAGAGGAAGGTTTTTTGAAGCAGCAGAGGGCAGGTTCACAAGTCGCCAGCCAAGGCACTCTAATGGAGGACGAGGAGGATGAGGAAGAGGTGGAGGAGGACGAGGATGAAGCAGGTTCACAGCAGGGTGGCAGCCCACACAGCTCAGGCCCATCACTAGTGCGTGGCTGGGGGATACGGTGGACGATGACGATACGCCTCCCACAGAGGACAGCTTGTCCTTACCTCTGGGGAGCCTGGCACACATGAGCGATTACATGCTGCAGTGCCTGCGCAACGACAGCAGAGTTGCCCACATTTTAACGTGTGCTGACTACTGGGTGGCCACCCTGCTGGATCCCCGGTACAAAGACAATGTGCCCACTTTACTTCCTGTACTGGAGCGTGATAGGAAGATGCGCGAGTACAAGCGCACGCTGGTAGACGCGCTCCTGAGAGCATTCCCAACTGTCACAGGGGAACAGGTGGAAGGCCAAGGCCAAGGCAGAGGAGGAGCTAGAGGTCGCCCACGCAGCAGTATCACGGCCAGCTCCTCTGAGGGCAGGGTTAGCATGGCAGAAATGTGGACAAGTTTTGTCTCCACGCCACAGCTAACTGCCCCACCACCTGATACGGAACGTGTTAGCAGGAGGCAGCATTTCACTAACATGGTTGAACAGTATGTCTGCACACCCCTCCACGTACTGACAGACGGTTCGGCCCCATTCAACTTCTGGGTTTCAAAATTGTCCACGTGGCCAGAGTTAGCATGTTATGCCTTGGAGGTGCTTTCCTGCCCGGCGGCCAGCGTTTTATCAGAACGCGTATTCAGCACGGCGGGGGCGTCATTACTGACAAGCGCAGCCGCCTGTCCACAGCCAATGTGGACAAGCTGACGTTCATAAAGATGAACCAGGCATGGATCCCACAGGACCTGTCCCTCCCTTGTGCAGAGTAGTCCTTAATAACTGCCTAAAACATGTCTTGTTGTACTACGGGCTACTTCTTTATTTAATACAAATTTTATGTAACCCACAGTTGAATGAAACTCTCCTCTGTCTGGGCGCCGGGGCCTAACGAGATGAAAGTGGCCTGTTAAACTATCGGGTGACATAAAGCCATAACCTCTGCCATGCTACCTCTGTCCTCTGTCTGCGTGCTGAGGCCTAAGTCAAATAAAGCGGTCTTCTGCTGTGCTGGGGGATATGAAGCTAATCTCTGACCTCTCTCCTCTGTCTGGGTCCAAAGGCCTAAGTCACTGAAAGAGGCCTTCTCCTGTGGTGGTTGATATGATGCCTGAATATGTGCTGTGTAGCCTCTCTTCTCTGTCTGGGTAAAGGGGTCAAAGTAACTAAATGGTGGCCTACTCCTGTGGTGGTTTATATGATGCCTGAATATGTGCTGTGGAACCTCTCTCCTCTTCCTGGGTGCAGGGGTCAAAGTAACTTTATGGTGGCTTCTCCTGTGGTGGTTGATATTATGCCTGATTCTCTGCTGTGGGACCTCTCTCCTCTTCCTGGGTGCAGGGGTCAAAGTATCTAAAAGTGTCCTTCTCTTGCGGTGGTTGATATGATGCCTGAATATGTGCTGTGTGGCCTCTCTCCTCTGTCTGGGTGAAGGGGTCAAAGTAACTAAATGGTGGCCTACTCCTGTGGTGGTTGATATGATGCCTGAATATGTGCTGTGTGGCCTCTCTCCTCTGTCTGGGTGAAGGGGTCAAAGTAACTAAATGGTGGCCTACTCCTGTGGTGGTTTATATGATGCCTGAATATGTGCTGTGGAACCTCTCTCTCTTCCTGGGTGCAGGGGTCAAAGTAACTTTATGGTGGCTTCTCCTGTGGTGGTTGATATTATGCCTGATTCTCTGCTGTGGAACCTCTCTCCTCTTCCTTGGTGCAGGGGTCAAAGTATCTAAAAGTGTCCTTCTCTTGCGGTGGTTGATATGATGCCTGAATATGTGCTGTGTGGCCTCTCTCCTCTGTCTGGGTGAAGGGGTCAAAGTAACTAAATGGTGGCCTACTCCTGTGGTGGTTGATATGATGCCTGAATATGTGCTGTGTGGCCTCTCTCCTCTGTCTGGGTGAAGGGGTCAAAGTAACTAAATGGTGGCCTACTCCTGTGGTGGTTTATATGATGCCTGATTCTCTGCTTTGGGGCCTCTCTCCTCTGTCTGGGTGAAGGGGTCAAAGTAACTAAATGGTGGCCTACTCCTGTGGTGGTTGATATGATGCCTGATTCTCTGCTGTGGGACCTCTCTCCTCTGTCTGGGTGAAGGGGTCAAAGTAACTAAATGGTGGCCTACTCCTGTGGTGGTTGATATGATGCCTGATTCTATGCTGTGGGGCCTCTCTCCTCTGTCTGGGTGAAGGGGTCAAAGTAACTAAATGGTGGCCTACTCCTGTGGTGGTTGATATGATGCCTGAATATGTGCTGTGTGGCCTCTCTCTTCTGTCTGGGTGAAAGGGTCAAAGTAACTAAATGGGGCCTACTCCTGTGGTGGTTGATATGATGCCTGATTCTCTGCTGTGGAACCTCTCTCCTCTGTCTGGGTGAAGGGGTCAAAGTAGCAAAATGGTGGCCTACTCCTGTGGTGGTTGATATGATGCCTGAATATGTGCTGTGGGGCCTCTCTCCTTTGTCTGGGTGAAGGGGTCAAAGTAAAAAAATGGTGGCCTACTCCTGTGGTGGTTGATATGATGCCTGATTCTCTGCTGTGGGACCTCTCTCCTCTGTCTGGGTGAAGGGGTCAAAGTAACTAAATGGTGGCCTACTCCTGTGGTGGTTGATATGATGCCTGATTCTCTGCTGTGGAACCTCTCTCCTCTGTCTGGGTGAAGGGGTCAAAGTAACAAAATGGTTGCCTACTCCTGTGGTGGTTGATATGATGCCTGAATATGTGCTGTGGGGCCTCTCTCCTTTGTCTGGGTGAAGGGGTCAAAGTAACAAAATGGTGGCCTACTCCTGTGGTGGTTGATATGATGCCTGATTCTCTGCTGTGGGGCCTCTCTCCTCTGTCTGGGTGAAGGGGTCAAAGTAACAAAATGGTGGCCTACTCCTGTGGTGGTTGATATGATGCCTGATTCTCTGCTGTGGGGCCTCTCTCCTCTGTCTGGGTGAAGGGGTCAAAGTAACTAAATGGTGGCCTACTCCTGTGGTGGTTGATAGGATGCCTGATTCTATGCTGTGGGCCTCTCTCCTCTGTCTGGGTGAAGGGGTCAAAGTAACTAAATGGTGGCCTACTCCTGTGGTGGTTGATATGATGCCTGATTCTCTGCTGTGGGACTCTCTCCTCTGTCTGGGTGAAGTGGTCAAAGTAACTAAATGGTGGCCTACTCCTGTGGTGGTTGATATGATGCCTGATTCTCTGCTGTGGAACCTCTCTCCTCTGTCTGGGTGAAGGGGATAAAGTAACAAAATGGTGGCCTACTCCTGTGGTGGTTGATATGATGCCTGAATATGTGCTGTGGGGCCTCTCTCCTTTGTCTGGGTGAAGGGGTCAAAGTAACTAAATGGTGGCCTACTCCTGTGGTGGTTGATATGATGCCTGATTCTCTGCTGTGGAACCTCTCTCCTCTTCCTGGGTGCAGTGGTCAAAGTATCTAAAAGTGTCCTTCTCTTGCGGTGGTTGATATGATGCCTGAATATGTGCTGTGTGGCCTCTCTCCTCTGTCTGGGTGAAGGGGTCAAAGTAACTAAATGGTGGCCTACTCCTGTGGTGGTTGATATGATGCCTGAATATGTGCTGTGTGGCCTCTCCTCTGTCTGGGTGAAGGGGTCAAAGTAACTAAATGGTGGCCTACTCCTGTGGTGGTTTATATAATGCCTGAATATGTGCTGTGGAACCTCTCTCTTCTTCCAGGGTGCAGGGGTCAAAGTAACTTTATGGTGGCTTCTCCTGTGGTGGTTGATATTATGCCTGATTCTCTGCTGTGGAACCTCTCTCCTCTTCCTTGGTGCAGGGGTCAAAGTATCTAAAAGTGTCCTTCTCTTGCGGTGGTTGATATGATGCCTGAATATGTGCTGTGTGGCCTCTCTCCTCTGTCTGGGTGAAGGGGTCAAAGTAACTAAATGGTGGCCTACTCCTGTGGTGGTTGATATGATGCCTGAATATGTGCTGTGTGGCCTCTCTCCTCTGTCTGGGTGAAGGGGTCAAAGTAACTAAATGGTGGCCTACTCCTGTGGTGGTTTATATGATGCCTGAATATGTGCTGTGGAACCTCTCTCTTCTTCCTGGGTGCAGGGGTCAAAGTAACTTTATGGTGGCTTCTCCTGTGGTGGTTGATATTATTCCTGATTCTCTGCTGTGGAACCTCTCTCCTCTTCCTTGGTGCAGGGGTCAAAGTATCTAAAAGTGTCCTTCTCTTGCGGTGGTTGATATGATGCCTGAATATGTGCTGTGTGGCCTCTCTCCTCTGTCTGGGTGAAGGGGTCAAAGTAACTAAATGGTGGCCTACTCCTGTGGTGGTTGATATGATGCCTGAATATGTGCTGTGTGGCCTCTCTCCTCTGTCTGGGTGAAGGGGTCAAAGCAACTAAATGGTGGCCTACTCCTGTGGTGGTTTATATGATGCCTGATTCTCTGCTGTGGGGCCTCTCTCCTCTGTCTGGGTGAAGGGGTCAAAGTAACTAAATGGTGGCCTACTCCTGTGGTGGTTGATATGATGCCTGATTCTCTGCTGTGGGACCTCTCTCCTCTGTCTGGGTGAAGGGGTCAAAGTAACTAAATTGTGGCCTACTCCTGTGGTGGTTGATATGATGCCTGAATATGTGCTGTGTGGCCTCTCTCTTCTGTCTGGGTGAAGGGGTCAAAGTAACTAAATGGTGGCCTACTCCTGTGGTGGTTTATATGATGCCTGATTCTCTGCTGTGGGGCCTCTCTCCTCTGTCTGGGTGAAGGGGTCAAAGTAATTAAATGGTGGCCTACTCCTGTGGTGGTTGATATGATGCCTGATTCTATGCTGTGGGGCCTCTCTCCTCTGTCTGGGTGAAGGGGTCAAAGTAACTAAATGGTGGCCTACTCCTGTGGTGGTTGATATGATGCCTGAATATGTGCTGTGTGGCCTCTCTCTCTGTCTGGGTGAAAGGGTCAAAGTAACTAAATGGTGGCCTACTCCTGTGGTGGTTGATATGATGCCTGATTCTCTGCTGTGGAACCTCTCTCCTCTGTCTGGGTGAAGGGGTCAAAGTAGCAAAATGGTGGCCTACTCCTGTGGTGGTTGATATGATGCCTGAATATGTGCTGTGGGGCCTCTCTCTCTGTCTGGGTGAAGGGGTCAAAGTAACAAAATGGTGGCCTACTCCTGTGGTGGTTGATATGATGCCTGATTCTCTGCTGTGGGACCTCTATCCTCTGTCTGGGTGAAGGGGTCAAAGTAACTAAATGGTGGCCTACTCCTGTGGTGGTTGATATGATGCCTGATTCTCTGCTGTGGAACCTCTCTCCTCTGTCTGGGTGAAGGGGTCAAAGTAACAAAATGGTGGCCTACTCCTGTGGTGGTTGATATGATGCCTGAATATGAGCTGTGGAGCCTCTCTCTTTGTCTGGGTGAAGGGGTCAAAGTAACAAAATGGTGGCCTACTCCTGTGGTGGTTGATATGATGCCTGAATATGTGCTGTGGGACCTCTCCTCTGTCTGGGTGAAGGGGTCAAAGTAACAAAATGGTGGCCTACTCCTGTGGTGGTTGATATGATGCCTGAATATGTGCTGTGGGGCCTCTCCTTTGTCTGGGTGAAGGGGTCAAAGTAACAAAATGGTGGCCTACTCCTGTGGTGGTTGATATGATGCCTGAATATGTGCTGTGGAGCCTCTCCTCTGTCTGGGTGAAGGGGTCAAAGTAACTAAATGGTGGCCTACTCCTGTGGTGGTTGATAGGATGCCTGATTCTCTGCTGTGGGGCCTCTCTCCTCTGTCTGGGTGAAGGGGTCAAAGTAACTAAATGGTGGCCTACTCCTGTGGTGGTTGATATGATGCCTGATTCTCTGCTGTGGGACCTCTCTCCTCTGTCTGGGTGAAGTGGTCAAAGTAACTAAATGGTGGCCTACTCCTGTGGTGGTTGATATGATGCCTGATTCTCTGCTGTGGAACCTCTCTCCTCTGTCTGGGTGAAGGGGATCAAAGTAACAAAATGGTGGCCTACTCCTGTGGTGGTTGATATGATGCCTGAATATGTGCTGTGGGGCCTCTCTCCTTTGTCTGGGTGAAGGGGTCAAAGTAACTAAATGGTGGCCTACTCCTGTGGTGGTTGATATGATGCCTGGATTCTCTGCTGTGGAACCTCTCTCCTCTGTCTGGGTGAAGGGGTCAAAGTAACTAAATGGTGGCCTACTCCTGTGGTGGTTGATATGATGCCTGATTCTCTGCTGTGGGACCTCTCTCCTCTGTCTGGGTGAAGGGGTCAAAGTAACTAAATGGTGGCCTACTCCTGTGGTGGTTGATATGATGCCTGATTCTCTGCTGTGGGACCTCTCCTCTGTCTGGGTGAAGGGGTCAAAGTAACTAAATGGTGGCCTACTCCTGTGGTGGTTGATATGATGCCTGATTCTCTGCTGTGGGGCCTCTCTCCTCTGTCTGGGTGAAGGGGTCAAAGTAACAAAATGGTGGCCTACTCCTGTGGTGGTTGATATGATGCCTGATTCTCTGCTGTGGAACCTCTCTCCTCTGTCTGGGTGAAGGGGTCAAAGTAACAAAATGGTGGCCTACTCCTGTGGTGGTTGATATGATGCCTGAATATGTGCTGTGTGGCCTCTCTTCTGTCTGGGTGAAGGGGTCAAAGTAACTAAATGGTGGCCTACTCCTGTGGTGGTTGATATGATGCCTGATTCTCTGCTGTGGGACCTCTCCTTTGTCTGGGTGCTGGGGTCGAAATAATAGTAAGTGACCTTCTCCATTGGTGGGTGACTTGAAGCCTGATTCTGTGCTATGGGACCTCACTCCAATTAATATTGTTTAATTTTTATTTATTTTATGTTAACTCATCATTTCCCTATCTACATTTGTTTGCAGGATTTACTCTACATTTTGCTGCCTTTTGCAGCCCTCTAGCCCTTTCCGGGTGTGTTTTACAGCCTTACCAAAAACCTTACCAGATCTAGCACATAAACCAGTTGAACTTGAAACCCTTGAAAGATTACAGTAATGAAAAATAATTATTAATATGGGCAACACTATCTGTACCCTTTGTTTCCAATCAAACAAAACGCAATAAATTTGATTTAACATTATAGTTTTATAAAATAATCTTTAACAAAATAGAATTATTTTTTAACATAAATATATAAATAACCAAAAAATTAGGTAATTTTTAAATTTTCTCTGCTCCTCCAGCAGATCATCGATGTCCTTAAGATGAGCCTCCTCCATGGCTCGCATTTGGTGGGAGAACTGCATCTTGAGCTGCCTCATCTTCCTGGTTTGCTGCTCCCTGAACTGCTGCATTTGCAGCTGGTGCTTCCTTCGCATTATTTTTATTTTTTTAACATGATGTTGTCAGCTGTAAAATAAATGAAATAAAATTTGAAATGTACATTAAAATACAATCATTAATTGTTATATAAAGCTGAGATGATATTTTTTTCTTGAAAATCACTGGTTAGACCACACATGGAGTACTGTGTACAGTTCTGGGCTCCTGTGAACAAGACAGACATAGCAGAGCTGGAGAGGGTTCAGAGGAGGGCAACTAAAGTAATAACTGGAATGAGGGATCTACAGTACCGTAAAAGGTTATCAAAATTAGGGTTATTCACTTTAGAAAAAAGACGACTGAGGGGAGATCTAATAACTATGTATAAATATATCAGGGGTCAGTACAGAGATCTCTCCCATCATCTATTTATCCCCAGGACTGTGACTGTGACAAGGGGACATCCTCTGCGTCTGGAGGAAAGAAGGTTTGTACACAAACATAGAAAAGGATTCTTCACTGTAAGAGCAGTGAGACTATGGAACTCTCTGCCTGAGGAGGTGGTGATGGTGAGTACAATAAAGGAATTCAAGAGGGGACTGGATTTATTTCTGGAGTGTAATAATATTACAGGCTATAGCTACTAGAGAGGGGTCGTTGATCCAGGGAGTTATTCTGATTGCCTGATTGGAGTCGGGAAGGAATTTTTTCCCCTTATGTGAGGAAAATTGGCTTCTGCCTCACAGGGGTTTTTTGCCTTCCTCTGGATCAACTTGTAGGAAACAGGCCGAACTGGATGGACAAATGTCTTTTTTCGGTCTTATTTATACTATGTTACTATGTTACTATGTAAATCTGTTATATATTGGTTTAGGTAGGATTAATAATAGTTCCTTTTAGTTTTGGGTTATTGACTTAGTAGTTACGTTAATGGTTTTGATGTTGATCAATTACTTTTTAGTGTTTATTTTTATATTACTGTTATGTGTTGTACTTTATTTGTTGCCTGTTTTATTATATTTTCTTCATTTAAAAAATAATATAGTTTGTTAAAATATATTCTTAGAAAAATTTATATATTGCATGCTTGTTATATCGTACTTCCAAAAATGGATGTGGCAGTTAGATACGTTATGGAAATCAGTACTCCCACCGTAACATTAGCTTTCTGGGACACTGAATAAATAAAAATATCCACATCATCCATTTACCTTCTTGTCGGGGGGTAGTGACCATCTCCTCTTCTGCCTCCTCAGAGTCATCACCCTCCTCCACTGCAGCAGGTGGGCTATGGGCCAGATAGCCTGATGGCCCTGCCTCTTCCTGCTCATCCGAGTGGTCTGTCTCCTCCTCCACCTCCACCGCCTTCTTCTTTTTAGAGAGCTTGGATCTCACTTTGGGAAGCGGAGCATCTGTAATGATGATGATGACCAAATTTTTTAAAAATGCCAAGATAAACAAGTAAAGCCAAATTACAGTTAAAGGTACACAAATTAATCTATGCTAGTGTCTGGATGGCATAATAATTAACTACACCTATCTTTCTTCTCCTTTTGGCTTAGATCAAGTGTAGTATCATCAGTGTCTGCCTTGACCTGCCGGACCAGGACCCTGTGGGTACCCCCTGCACTCTGCCTTTGAGCATCGTTGATTAAGTTCAGCTTCAACTCACTGCTGCTATTGGGTGTTGGGCCACTCCCCAGGGAACAAGAGTGATTCGAGTCTATGACTTCATTTGGGCATGTGGCCTAATTGTCCTGATCGATGCTTGTTGTCTACACTCGTCCAGACGTGCGAGGAGTTTGGACAAGCTTCAGGGCCAAAGTCAACTGTGTAAAGTCAAAAAACATATGTGGCTCCAGAAAGAGGTCTCATATTGCCACTTTTAGCACCCTTTCCCATCAGTTCAACACCACTGTACTAAGTGATTTATTGTAAAGGGTTAAAAATACTTATTTCTCTCACCAACATATTGTGTTATCTATCTGCTCAGTTATGCAAATAAGTATTGTACCTGGAAGAGATTTATCTCGGATCTTAGTGATCAGATCCATCCGGTGGCGCTTAAGATCTGACCACGTTTTTAGAATCGCATCCTTCCGATGAGTGCACCCATGCTTCTGCCACAGATGGAAAGCAACTCTCCGCACTATGGCCTGCTTTTTCGCCCCTTGACCTTCTGCGGTCGCACTCCTTCTCCAACATTTCCTGCAAGATAACAATTAAATCATGCAATCCCACAGTTCTAAAATACAATTATTAGTTATCATAGTCATAAGAACCATCAAAAATAACATTTAATATCAAAACAGTCAAAGAGTAGAACATCGCCATCCCTTTAAAAGTGACTTGAACATTGCCGCCCCTTTAAAAGTGACTTGAACTCTGCAGCCCCTTTAAAAGTGATTTGAACATCGCCATCCCTTTAAAACTGACTTGAACATCGCCAATTCGCCATCCCTTTAAAAGTGACTTGAACATTGCCGCCCCTTTAAAAGTGACTTGAACACTGCAGCCCCTTTAAAAGTGACTTGAACATCGCCATCCCTTTAAAACTGACTTGAACATTGCGATCCCTTTAAAAGTGACTTGAATATTGCCGCCCCTTTAAAAGTCACTTGAACATCGCCATCCCTTTAAAAGTGACTTGAACACTGCAGCCCCTTTAAAAGTGACTTGAACATCGCCATCCCTTTAAAACTGACTTGAACATCGCAAATTCGCCATCCCTTTAAAAGTGACTTGAACATTGCCGCCCCTTTAAAAGTGACTTGAACACTGCAGCCCCTTTAAAAGTGACTTGAACATCGCCATCCCTTTAAAACTGACTTGAACATCGCCAACTCGCCATCCCTTTAAAAGTGACTTGAACATTGCCGCCCCTTTAAAAGTGACTTGAACATCGCCATCCTTTTAAAACTGACTTGAACATCGCCATCCCTTTAAAAGTGACTTGAACATTGCGATCCCTTTAAAAGTGACTTGAATATTGCCGCCCTTTAAAAGTGACTTGAACATCGCCATCCCTTTAAAAGTGACTTGAACATTGCGATCCCTTTAAAAGTGACTTGAATATTGCCGCCCCTTTAAAAGTGACTTGAACATCGCCATCCCTTTAAAAGTGACTTGAACATCGTCATCCCTTTAAAAGTGACTTGAACATTGCCACCCCTTTAACAGTGTCTTTCACTAATCACTCATGTAGTTGTGCAGTCTGCTAAAGCCTGTGATGAGTTTATGTCACCAAGCAGTAGGACATGTGACAGGGTAAGGCAGTTATGAGATCAGTGAAGGCCTGCAGGCTTCTTGGCTAATAAAAATCATTAATAAATAAGTTTAAATCACATTACTGAATTACACACTAACTAAGTCCAATTACTTTTTACTTACAGTTATTAAGAAATCCAGCTCTTCTTTAGAGAAATTACTTTTCGCCATAATCGCTGGGACAGTCACCAATCTCCACTCTCGCCTCTCTCGATCCGATCCGAGGTAACGCACACACGCACAGACGCACGTACACGATTCTTGAATAGTTGTATTATCGCGATAATAAAACTAACAGTGTAAAGTGGACTGTATTGCTCTAAGTTATATTCAGGCGTACGAATGTAACTTCTATTACAGCACACCAATACTAAAACTGACTAAGAGACAGCTTTAAGTTCTATTCGAACGCGATTATGCGATTATTATATATCTGCTTAATCGCATTGCCGTTTCAACTTAGCATTGCTAATTCTAAATAATTCCATCCATATTCGTTAACTTACTGACTCAGTAAGTTAACGATATGGATGGAATTATTTAGCAATGCTAAGTTGAAATCGCAATGCGATTATTATATATCTGCTTAATCGCATTGCACGTTCAACTTAGCATTGCTAAATAATTCCATCCATATTGGTTAACTTACTGACTCAGTAAGTTAACGATATGGATGGAATTATTTAGCAATGCTAAGTTGAAATCTGCACGATTAAGCAAATATATAAGAATCGCGATTGCGATTTCAACTTAATTCTCAGATCCGACAGTACATTCTACTGGAGGAGGCGTTCCTAATGGTGATCGTTAGCTCAAAGTTGTAATCGCAATGCGTTTATTGCGGTATATTATCCCTCTGGGTGTCTTTTACAGGTTAATTTTTATTTATTTTATGTTAACTCATCATTTCCCTATCTACATTTGTTTACAGGGGATTTACCTACATTTTGCTGCCTTTTGCAGCCCTCTAGCCCTTTCCGGGAGTCTTTTACAGGCTTTTTAGTGCCCAAAAGTTCGGGTCCCCATTGACTTCTATGGGGTTCGGGATGAAGTTCGGGTTGAGTTCGGATCACGAACCCGGACATTTTCCGGACGTTCGGCCGAACCTCTCGAACCCGAACATCCAGGTGTTCGCTCATCTCTAATTCTCACCATTAGGTCATGAAGCGATCCCTTGAGAAACCGAGCGTGTAGCCACCCGCTGCGACCTTCTGACCCCGGGCACAACAGGATCATCAATAGGTCATAACACATGCAGCCGCAAAAATAGCGTTGCGACCTGTTCCATGAGCGTCAGAGTTTCTTCAAAAATACATACAGTATGAAGGGGATGAGGGACAACTGCAGCATGAATGGCATGAGCTGCCACTGCTTGACCTGGAAACCACACATGTTCCCTGCTCAGGTGGTCTGGTTTTGGGGGCAGGATCATGTCTATGGAGGAGGCAGGTAAGTGTCTGCTGTGGGAGCCAGCCCCATGATATGGTGGAAAGGGGTCAAATGTTGCTGGAGTGCTGCCTCTCCACTGCTTCAACAAACATTGAACCAGTGGGTTAGGTCACAGACTTGTTCTGATTGTGAATGCTGGTCAGTTGTATTTACCTAACGGACCCGATGATATCGCCTCATGTGGTGCAATAGGCCTTTGGCAGCTACTAGTGATGAGCGAGCATGCTCGGCTGAGCATTGGCTCTGCTCGAGCATCGCTATGCTCGGTGCTCGGCTTTACTCGGCCGAGCACCAGGTGTATTCGTTGCATTGCTCGAGTCTCCTCTCTGCACGTTTGGCACCTTCTAAACAGCCAATAAGGGTCCAGGTAAGTAATTCCCCTCAGTGTAAGGCTATAGCAATGTTAGCTGTAAGCCTTAAACTGATTGGCTGGCCGGAACACGTGATACCATTTCATATAGGAGCTGAGGTCCGGCGCTCAGCTCATTCAGTGTCAGGGAGAGCAGACAGTATGCAGGGACAGATAGTGTTTTGCTCTAAACTTACTTATTTCACTCCAAAAACCTTATTGAAAGACCTAACAGTCCTTTTTCAGGACTAGAGTGTGTGTTTGAGAGCAAGAAAGCACTATCAGGGACAGGCATCACCAGGAAGGGACAGATAGTGCATGGCTTGAAAATCGCTTTTATAACTTCTAAAAGACAGAAAGATTTCCGATTTGTGATATCTACAATACCCCATCATTAAGCAGTGTGTTGGGCAGATATTATCAAAAGGGGCTTATTCACTACAGTGTTCCTTGGTACTGAGATATACACTGCACCATCATAAAGCAGTGTGTTGGGCAGACATTATAAAAAGGGGCTTATTCACTACAGTGTTCCTGCTACCGAGATATACACTGAACCATCAGAGAAATTATTTGTTATGGGGAAATTAACCGAACTTGTGCCACATATGTGTGTGTGTTCAATCCAGCAGAGAGTGACTTATATTTTGGCCATAGTTAACTAGTTTGGGGCACATCTGTGTGTGCGTTTGGGCCGCAACCGTATATACAGTATTCCCACAGAGAATAAATTTTATTTAGAACAAATTTGTATCCAATATAGAACTACATCCGAATACAGTGTGTATTGTCAAAATTACATTATCTCTGGTCTAGTGTTGTGTCGAAAATCAGTATTTTTCTGTATCCAGTACCTTACCGGAAGCCAATACAGTGTGTATTGTTAAAATTACATTATCTCTGTGCTAGTGTAGTGCCAAAAATCTGCATTTGTCTGTATCCAGTACATTACAGCAAGCCAGTAGACTGTGTATTGTAAAAATTACATTATCTCTGGGCTAGTGTACTCCTGAAAATCTTTATTTTTCTGGTATTCAGTACAATAAAGCAAACCAATATAGTGTGCATTGTAAAATTACATTATTTCTGGGCTAGTGTACTGCTGAAAATCTTTATTTTTCTGTATTCAGTACATTACAGCAAGCCAATACAGTGTGTACTGTAAAAATTGCATTATCTGTGGCCTAGTGTACTCCTGGAAATCTTTATTTTTCTGTATTCAGTACATAACAGCAAGCCAATACAGTGTGTACTGTAAAAATTACATTATCTCTGGGCTACTGTAGTGCCGAAAATCTGCATTTTTCTGTATCCAGTACTGTCCTGCATCAGAAAACTGTGTCTTTAGCGGACAGTAAAACAATCTGCGCCACATATACAGACCAAACCATTAATATGAAGAAGGCGAGCACAAATGGAGGGGGAAGTGGGTGTGACGCTGATGGTGCAAGCAGAGGCCGTGGCCCTGGACGTGATGCTGATGTTGCAAGCAGAGGCCGTGGCCCTGGGCGTGATGCTGATGGTGAAAGCAGAGGCCGTGACCCTGGGCGTGATGCTGATGTTGCAAGCAGAGGCCGTGGCCTTGGGCGCAGTGAAACTGTGCCTGCTGCCAGTGCACCAGAAAAAACAAAAAAATCCACCATACCCAGCTTTATGTCCAACTTAGCTGGGTGGTGCAGGACAACACTGTCCAAGTCGGACCAGTGCTAACAGGTGGTCGGTTGGATTGAAGATAATGCTTCCAGTCGGTTAAGCACAACCCTCTCTTCCACGAAGTCCATTCTCTGTAGCCAAGAGTCTGGTCAACTGAATCCTCACTCTGATCCTCCTTCCTCCCAACATGTCGCGTCTGGCCAGACAAGTGATCCCACACTCGGATATTCACATGACCTCTTTTCATCGCCAGTACTTGGTTTGGCTCTCTCGCCAAGCACGCTTGAAGGGGTACCTGAGATATTGTGCCCTGATTAGAACCCGAACACCTGGGTCCACACTATGCATCTGAGGGTCCCACCACTGCCTCCACTTCCCCTGTGTAACACACTGCTGGCCAATTCCCTGTCGAAGGCGCAGTCCTGGATGCCCCTCGCCCTGCACCTGGACCTTCGAATGAACCGTCAGCAACAACATCAACTTCCCTGTCCCAGCGCAGCGTCCAAATGTCGATAACACAGACATTTAAACGCAAGCGCAAATACCCACCCACCCACAAGCCATAGCACTAAATTCACAACTTTTGAAATTACTGGCCCCTGAAATGTTGCCATTTAGGCTTGTGGATACTAAGGCCTTCCGCAGCCTGATGTCGGCAGCCGTCACTCGGTACGCAGTCCCCAGCCGCCACTATTTTTCACGGTGTGCAGTGCCCGACTTACACCAGCATGTGTCCCAGAACATCACCCATGCGCTGACCAACGCACTTACTGGGAAGGTCCACCTCACTGCTAACACATGGACAAGTGCTGGTTGCCAGGGGCGCTACATTTCCCTGACCGCACACTGGATGAATGTTGTGGAGGCCATGAGTGAGTCAGACCCTGTGATGGCACAGGTGCTATCCATGCCCAGGATTGCGTGCCTAGCCAACGTGCCCATCCCACACCGTAAACTTATTGGTTTATCAAAACCTACCCCAATTTGCAGGAGCTACTAGTGAAGGAGTGCCACTAGTGTGCCCATTTCCGAAAGTCGTCCACAGCTTCAGCCGATCTGTCAACGCTGCAGCAGTGCTTGCGGCTTCCAGCTCACCGACTGTTATGTGACGCGAGCAAGCGGTGGAACTCTACGTTCTACATGTTGGCCAGGCTTTGTGAGCAGCAGAGGGCAGTTGTGGAATACCAGCTGCAACATGGTCGTCGCCTTTCCAGTCAACTGCCACTGCTCACAATTAAGGAGGATGCTTTGAATGTGGCAGACGAGGTAATGGGGGAGGAGATGACAAAGGGTGATAGCCAGACCTCCCCCAGTTTGTCTTCTCAGCACTAATTGGGCCATGAAGAGGAGGAGGAGGAGGAGCTACAGAGGCTAGTACCTATGGAACTTGAATTCTATCTGTTCAGTGTCGATGGGCAGAAGAGGAGGAGGATATGGAGAGTCATCCTGAGGTTGACATCGACATCTTGCCCGTTGGGACTCTGGCACACATGGCTGACTTCATGTTAGGCTGCCTTTCCCATGACCCTCGCGTTATACACATTTTAGGTAACACAGATTACTGGGTGTTCACCCTTCTCGACCCTCGCTACATAGAGAACTTCTTATCTCTGATTCCTGTGGTGGAGAGGAAGAGTAAAACCGTGCAATACCAGAAGGTACTTGTTGACAGATTGCTCCAAAACTTTCTATCTGAAAATGCGGTCGCCAGAGTCCGTACTTCCTTAGGCAACCGAGGAAGTGAGACAAGGGGAACACACAGTAGTTCCAACAGAGGCAGGGCAACACTTTTCAAGGCATGGGACACTTTCATGACACCCGGCCAGCAACCTCACCCTGAATCGCGGCCTAGTGCTACAATGAGGGAAAAGTATTGGAAGATGATGAAGGAATACATTGCAGACCGTGTCAGTGTCCTAAATGATCCCTCAGTGCCTTACAACTACTGGGTGTCCAAGCTGGACACGTGACATGAGCTTTCGCTCTACGCCTTGGAGGTGCTGGCCTGCCCTGCTGCCAGCGTATTGTTTGAGTGTGTATTTAGTGCAGCTGGTGGCATTATAACAGATAAGCGTATCCGCTTGTCCACTGACAATGCTGTCAGGTTGACTCAGATAAAAATGAACAAGGCCTGGATTGCCCTTGACTTCTCCACTCCACCAGAGGAAAGCTGAGCTAATGAGGAACAAAAACTCAATTTTAATGTATGCTTTATAATCTACTCAATCCACAAGATTCAGATTTTTTTACCTCTTTCGCCGCAAAAAAAAGGGTATATGTTTGAATCTTGTTTTCTCATCCACCTTCTCCTCCGACTCATCTTCCACACAGAATATATATGCCCACACTACAGTGCTTTATACTGTCTGCTCACCTGTAGGCCACTGCAATGATTTCTGGGGTTCGCTAGGCTTCAGGCCCTCACCTCCAATGCTTTATACCGTCTGCTCACCTGTAGGCCATCACTGCAATGATTTATGGGGTTCGCTATGCTTCAAGCCCTCATCTCCAATGCTTAATACTGTCTGCTCACCTGTAGGCCATCACTGCAATGTTTTATGGGGTTTGCTAGGTTTCAGGCCCTCACCTCCAATGCCTTATAAGGTCTGCTCACCTTTAGACTATCACTGCAATATTTTATGGAATTCACTAGGCTTCAGGCCCTCACCTCCAATGCTTTATACCGTCTGCTCACCTATAGGCAATCACTGCAATGATTAATGGGTTTTGCTAGTCTTCAGACCCTCACCTCCAATGCTTTATACCGTCTGCTCACCTGTAGGCCATCACTGCAATGATTTATGGGGTTCGCTAGGATTCAGGCCCTCACCTCCAATGTTTGATACTGTCTGCTCACCTGTTGGCCATCACTGCAATGATTTATGGGGTTCACAAGGCTTCAGGCTCTCACCTCCAATGCTTTATAATGTCTGCTCACCTGTAAGCCATCACTGCAATGATTTATGGGGTTTGCTAGGCTTTAGGCCCTCACCTCCAATGCTTTATACCGTCTGCTCACCTATAGCCTATCAGTGAAATATTTCATGGGGTTTACTAGGCTTCAGACCCCACAGTAGTTGCTAGGGCTGGTGTCACCTGGTGCGGTAGAAAATGGTGTCACCCCCCCCCCCCAGCACAACACCCCCCCTCCCATCGGCGGCGATCTCTCTGCTTAGCCCCGCCCCCACGTCAGCTGTCTGTTTACTATCTAAACCCCCATCCATGTTATCGCTTGGGTTCAAATTCTAGCACCCCCAACAGGCCCCCAACCCCTGGTGATCTGTCTTCTGTCTGCTTAGAACCCCCCCCCCCACACACACATATTTGCATACATATTATATTCTGTATCCAGAATATATCCAGAATACAGCACCACATACCTTACATCCAGTAACTTCTCTGATGCAGACGACTTCTTTCCTCATCTTCTCCTTTCAGATCAGACCGCCATGATAATTTTTCACCCATCTCTCGTCTCTGTAGTTTGACAAAAGACATCTTAGGTTCCTACTTTTCCATCATCCTCCTACCTTATTAACAACTCACCTGCCACCTTCAGTAATAATAATAATGTGCACTAATTCAAAAGTGCTCCCGTTCTGTGTGCCGGTACAAAAAAAACTCCCTCAGTGCCGCCAGTTGAGCTAATGTCCCCATAATGTGTGCAAGTAAAAAATACCCCTATATAATGCCCCTAGTAAATGCCCACATAGTGCTCCTCTCCTCTTCCCCATAGTGTCCCCAGAATGTGGCAGTATAAGATTCCCCCATAGTGTCCCCCAGAATGTGCCAGTATTAAATGCCCCTTCTTAGTGCCCCATAATGTCCCTATATAATATACCCCCATAGTATTCTTCTCCCATCCAACACCATAGTGTCCCCATAATGTGCCAGCAATGCCCCCATAGTGTCCCCCATGTGCTAGATATGCCCCCATAGTGTCTCCCATGTGCCAGCCATGCCCCCATAGTGTCCCCATGTGCCATCCATGCCCCCATAGTGTCTCCCATGTGCCAGCAATGCCCCCATAGAGTCCCCCATGTGCCAGCAATGCCCCCATAATGTCCCCCATGTGCCAGCAATGCCCCCATAATGTCCCCCATGTGCCAGCAATGCCCCTATATTGTCCACCATATGCCAGCAATGCCCCCATAGTGTTCCCCATGTGCCAGCCATTGCCCCAAAGTGTCCCTTCATGCCAGCAATGACCCCCCAGCGCAGCCCAGCGCCTCACAGAAAAACAAAACACATACTTACCTCCATGGCAGTGATGCGATGCAGGCCTGTCCCGAGCAGTACAGCTCAGGCGGAGCGATGACGTGATCGCGCCGCCTGCACAGGCCTCTGATAGGCTGCTGGCCTTGTGCCGGCAGCCTATCAGAGGAACAGAGAAGAGAGATGCCTCTCCCTCCTGCTGCAGTCTTCATCTGTATCGCGATACAGATGAATGTAGAGAGATGAGTGCTTCCATAATGCAAGTGCTCATCTCTCATCTCCTGGTGGTGTCACCCAGGGCGTAGCTAGAAATGACTGGGCCCCACAGCAAAAATGTTATGCCCCCCATAGCTAAATTTTTTATGGGCCCCTCCCGGATCTCCCACCCCCACCCCCACATACCTATCGGACCTCCCACCCCTTTCAGAGCTTCCACCCAAACACCCCTCAGGACCTCCCATCCCAACATCCCCACACCCTCCCTAGATCCCCCATCAGTGTCATCCACACATCCCCCATCAGTGTCCTCCATATATCCCCCATCAGTGTCCTCCACATCCCCCTAAGTGTCATCCACACATCCCCCATTAGTGTCCTCCACACACACCCCATCAGTGTCCTGCACACATCCCCCATCAGTGTCCTCCACACATACCCCCATCAGTGTCCTGCACACATACCTCATCAGTGTCATCCACACAACCCCCATCAGTGTCCTCCACACATACCCCCATCAGTGTCCTCCACACATACCCCCATCAGTGGCAACCATACATCCCCCATCAGAGCTTCATATTTACCTGCTATACTACTATTGTGGCTAAAAACCTCAGTAATAGTTTCCCATATATAATAAATTTATATATATATATATATATATATATATATATATATATAAATATTTATATCAGAAGCATAAATATATATTATCATACTTCTGATGTACATGAATGCATAATTTAGCCTCTATTTCTAAAAGGTTGCCACCAGGACTAGAACTCACAACCATTCACATCAGAGGCAAAAACCCTAACCACTGAGCTATAAAGCTCAATGATAAATTATGTTGGAAAAAACTCTTAGTAGTGTATCATGTATTAGGTATTCCTATATAGCAGAAGTATAACTAAATAAAAAAATAAATGTGTAATTACTATATATAAATGTAGTAATTACACATTTATTTTTACTGTATTTTGTGTCATACATTTCTTTACAATTACTGAAAAAGAAATATGTAATTTATACTTCGGCTGTATAGTGTATCATGATCACTCTGCTGTATAGGAATACCTAATACTTGATAAACTACTATGAGGTTTTTCTAATACAGTTTACCATTGAGCTCCATAGCTCAGTGGTTAGTGTTCTTGCTTCTGATATGAAAGGTTGTGAGTTCGAATCCTGGTTGCAACTTTTCAGAAATAGAAGCTAAATTAGATTAGAAATACATTGAGTGTCCCCAAGCATACTGACAATGCTTGGGGATACCCCTTTCATGTTCATAGCACTGACTCCATATATGGACACAACCATATATGGAGTCAGAGCTCAGACCGGGATTCCCTCTATAGCGATCAGTGCTGGCAGCCGACACTGGTGTCACCCCATCAGTGGTGCAGCCAGCACCTCCTGCACCCCCCTTGCAACGCCACTGTCAGGCCCTCACCTCTAATGCTTTATACAGTCTGCTGACCTGTAGCCCATCACTGCAATGTTTTATGGGGTTCGCTAGGCTTCCGTCCCTCACCTCCAATGGTTTACAAGGTCTGCTCACCTGTAGCCTATCAGTGCAATATTTCATGGGGTTCAATAGGCTTCAAGCCCTCACCTCCAATGCTTTATAGCGTCTGTTCACCTGTAGGCCATCACTGCAATGTTTTATAAGGTTCAATAGGCTTCAGGCCCTCAACTCCAATGCTTTATACCATCTGCTCCCCTGTAGGCCATCACTGCACTGATTTATCGGGTTCGCTAGGCTTCAGGCCCTCAACTCCAATGCTTTATACCATCTGCTCCCCTGTAGGCCATCACTGCACTGATTTATGGAGTTCTCTAGGCTTCAGGCCCTCACTTCCAATGCATTATAAGGTCTGCTCACCTGAAGCCTATCACTGCAATATTTTATGCGGTTCACTAGGCTTCAGGCCCTCACCTCCAATGCTTTAGATTGTCTGCTTACCTGTAGGCCACAACTGCAATGTTTTATGGGGTTCTCTAGGCTTCAGGCCCCTACCTCCATGCTTTATACCGTCTGATCAGCTGTACGCCATCACTGCAATGATTTATGGGGTTCGCTAGGTTTCATGCCCTCACCTAAAATGCTTTATACCGTCTGCTCACCTGTAGCCAATCACTGCAATATTTTATGGAGTTCTCTAGACTTCAGGCCCTCACCTACAATGCTTTATACCGTCTGCTCACCTGCAGGCCATCACTGCAATGTTTTATAAGGTTCACTAGGCTTCAGGCCCTCCCCTCCAATGCTTTATACCGTCTTCTTACCTGTAGGCCATCACTGCAATGTTTTATGGGGTTCTCTAGGCTTCAGGCCCTAATCTCCATGCTTTATACCGTCTGATCACCTGTATGCCATCACTGCAATGATTTATGGGGTTCGCTAGGTTTCAGGCCCTCACCTCCAATGCTTTATAAGGTCTGCTCACCTTTAGCCTATCACTACAATATTTTATGGGGTTCACTAGGCTTCAGACCCTCACCTCCAATGCTTTATACTGTCTGCTCACCTGTACGCCATCACTGCAATGATTAATGGGTTTTGCTAGGCTTCAGACCCTCACCTTCAATGCTTTATACCATCTGCTCACCTGTTGGCCATCACTGCAATGTTTTTTAGGGTTTGCTAGGCTTCAGGCCCTCACTTCTAATGCTTTATAAGGTCTGCTCACCTGAAGCCTATCAGTGCAATATTTCATGGGGTTCAATAGGCTTCAAGCCCTCACATCCAATGCTTTATACCTTCTGTTCACCTGTAGCCCATCACTGCAATGTTTTATAAGGTTCACTAGGCTTCAGGCCATCAACTCCAATGCTTTATACCATCTGCCCCCCTGTAGGCCATCACTGCACTGATTTTTCAGGTTTGCTAGGCTTCAGGCCCTCACCTTCAATGCTTTATATTGTCTGCTTACCTGTAGGCCATCACTGCAATGTTTTATGGGGTTCTCTAGGCTTCAGGCCCTCACCTCTATGCTTTATACCGTCTGATCACCTGTACGCCATCACTGCAATGATTTATGGGGATCGCTAGGTTTCAGGCCCTCACCTCCAATGCTTTATACCGTCTGCTCACCTGTAGTCAAGCACTGCAATTTTTTATAGAGTTCTCTAGACTTCAGACTGTAGGCCATCACTGCAATGTTTTATGGGGTTCTCTAGGCTTCAGGCCCTCACCTCCATGCTTTATACCGTCTGATCACCTGTACGCCATCACTGCAATGATTTATGGGGATCGCTAGGTTTCAGGCCCTCACCTCCAATGCTTTATACCGTCTGCTCACCTGTAGCCAAGCACTGCAATTTTTTATGGAGTTCTCTAGACTTCAGGCGCTCACCTCCATTGCTTTATACCGTCTGCTCACCTGTAGGCCATGACTGCAATGTTTTATGGGGTTCTCTAGGCTTCAGGCCCTCACCTCCATTCTTTATACCGTCTGATCACCTGTACGCCATCACTGCAATGATTTATGGGGATCGCTAGGTTTCAGGCCCTCACCTCCAATGCTTTATACCGTCTGCTCACCTGTAGCCAAGCACTGAAATTTTTTATGGAGTTCTCTAGACTTCAGGCCCTCACCTCCAATGCTTTATACCGTCTGCTCACCTGTAGGCCATCACTGCAATGATTTATGGGGATCGCTAGGTTTCAGGCCCTAACCTCCAATGCTTTATACCATCTGCTCACCTGTATGCCATCACTGCAATGATTTATGGGGTTCGCTAGGCTTCAGACCCTCACCTCCAATGCTTTATAAGGTCTGCTCACCTGTAGCCTATCAGTGCAATATTTCATGGGGTTCAATAGGCTTCAAGCCCTCACCTCCAATGCTTTATACCTTCTGCTCACCTGTAGCCCATCACTGCAATGTTTTATAAGGTTCACTAGACTTCAGGCCCTCAACTCCAATGCTTTATACCATCTGCTCCCCTGTAGGCCATCACTGCACTGATTTATCGGGTTCTCTAGGCTTCAGGCCCTCACCTTCATGCTTTATACCGTCTGATCACCTATACGCCATCACTGCAATGATTTATGGGGTTTGCTAGGTTTCAGGCCCTCACTTCCAATGCAATATTTCATGGGGTTCAATAGGCTTCAAGCCCTCACCTCCAATGCTTTATACCGTCTGCTAACCTGTAGGCCATCACTGCAATGATTTATGGGGTTCGCTAGGCTTCAGGCCCTCACCACCAATACTTTATACCTTCTGCTCACCTGTGGCCCAGCACTGCAATATTTTATGGGGTTCTCTAGACTTCAGGCCCTCGCCTCAAATGCTTTATACCATCTGCTCACCTATAGGCCATCACTGCAATGTTTTATGGGCTTCTCTAGGTTTCATGCCCTCACCTAAAATGCTTTATACCGTCTGTTCACCTGTAGCCCATGTGGGGAATTGCTCTGGTAGACAGGCTTGCGGACGCAGTATAGAGGCAAGGTACACAGTTCTCTGGGTAAAGCAGAAGTGTTTTATTCACACTCAGCAACACAAAAACAGTCTTAGTGCTTGTTCACACGAGGCAAAACAGAAACAGTCTTAGTGCTTGTTCACACGAGGCAAAACACAAGGCAAAAATATCAGTCCCACAGCAAGGTCACCTGAGTGGTCGGTGTTAGTTCACACCTGGCAGTTAGCTCGGCCATGCAAAGTTTCCACCAGAGGCTTCCAGGTAGACTGCACGCCTGTTTGCAGACTCTTGCTCTCAGCCCTGAGAGCTGCACAGTAACACCAGCAGCTTCCAGGATAATCACCCCTCCACCTGCTGAGGTGGCTGCCTTTTTAAAGGCCTGGAAAAAGTCTGGCCTGGACTGTGGGGAATAGTCTCCCACCCAGCACTTGACTATTCCCAATAAGATCCGGCCCGGATCAGCTTTGTAGCCATACTAAATATCAATGTGTCAAACAGCACTAGCTGCTCCTGACACACAAAAAATCCGGCTGTTATCTCACCAAGGCCAGGAACCTCGGTGACACGTACCTTCCGTCGACGACGGAACCTTGCGCCCTCTTACACCCATCACTGCAATATTTTAAGGAGTTCTCTAGGCTTCAGGCCCTCACCTTCAATGCTTTATAAGGTCCTGTGACCAGATGTCCTATCGACAAGACTTTGTTTTCCCTCTTCCATAACGGGAACCAGACGGATCCGTTATGCTTTCTCATAGACTTCTATTATGATGGAAAGCAAACGGAATGCCTTTTAAAGACTTCTGCTTCGCATTCCGCCATAATACAAGTCTATGGGCGCCAGAACGGATCTGTCCTCCATTTTATGGATTCCGCTATTTTCCGTTATAACCATGTTATAACGGAAAGCCATAACGGAAACCATAACACTAGTGTGAACCCACCCTAACTCCTTGTAGCTGGAAAATACATGATTATGCTCAATATTTTTGTCAGAGGCATTTATGGACACTTTTATAGAAGTATGGAGACCCCATGATTAAAAAATTTTTTGCAGTCTGACTTGAACTCTTTGACCTAATCTTTTGGCACTATGAATTTTATTCACTTTTTTTTTCTTCTCCTTCTTGTTTGCGTTTGTGATGGGATGCAGGATGGAACCCAATTGTGTAACTACAACTAACTTGGCTTCACAGCAAATTTTAGAACAGCCCCCCCCTCCCCCAGCAACCACTTTGCAATCCCCAATGCATGTTCAACCCCCACTCCTAGTCAAGATTGAACTGTCAGAAAGATTATTATTATTCCTGCATAGTCCTAGTTGTAGTTGGTATATTACGGCTACAGTCATCTTCTTCCAACACTAGAGTGCGTGTATAAACAAGGGCAGGCATCTAAGAGAATATAGCGCTATATTCGTTAACTTCGATTGCTGAACGCGCCCCCCACCTTCCATCATTAAACCCCTCAGATGCATCACACTCGTGGAATCTGACATTAACATTCAGACCTTTTAGGGGTTAATTAGGGCTAATAAAAATACATAACTTATCGATTTGCTCATGGAGAGACTGTTGCGGCCATCTTGATCGAAGAAACCGTGCACTAATGTGGCGTCACACATCACATCAAAATCTTGCGCGCTTTCTTCAAGCAAGTGTCACGGCCTGTTGTTGGCCACACATGCTGTTGTCTGCGGCAACGGGGTGTTGTGGTTGCATGCGGGGGCAATGTCATGGTCTATGTTGTTTGTGCCGTGACACATTTTGCAGTTTCCTATTTAGGCTTTCCCTTCCCTCCTGGTGTGCACGGGGTTAAGGTGTGAGCTTAGGTGAGTTGGGTGTGGCCTCTTGGCTCTTCCTTTTCTGGTGTTGTTGAGCCAGAGGTCAGTTGTATGTCTGCCTTTGCAAGTGTAGGAGCTGTGCTCCTTGTTCGTTGTAAACATGTCTGAAGTGTGAGGGCATCCTAGTTGGACATTGTTTGTCATTCTTTGTCTCCTTTCCCTTCCCCACCTGTTATGTTGTCAGGTGTGGTTTATGTTTGGGGTTATAACTTATGTTGTTTGTCTAGTTTGGTGTTCTATGTCTGGTCTGTGTGGTGTTTGAGATCAGCATGGATACTAGACATTTTCCCCTGGTGTCTCCTTGCCTGCGGAAGTGGGCCCTTATGGTTCCCCGGAGGAGTGAATCAAAAGACTAAGAGCAGCCCTGCCTGGGGCCTTCATCTGTTGTCTGCATGGGGGTCTAGGATGGTGTTGGTGTTCCATCTTTGCTGCGGCAGGTAAGTGGTTGTTGTTCTGGTGTACTGATGTTTCACTGGGCGCTTTCCTGCCGTTCAGTTGCTGCTCAAGGTCTCTCTCCTTGTGTTACTAGGCCGCTGGGAGACGCCGGTTCTTCCGTGTTTTGGAGGAACTGGTTGTCTCTGTCACCTTATCCTAGGGCAGAAAAGGGATTCCACGCTCCTTAGGTTCGTGAGTATGAGTCTTCCTACCATCTGGATGGGCTCATACAGCTAGTAGACCAGGGCCAGATTTAGGGATGCTTTATGAGGTGACCTGCTCCCTTTCCCTGGACCAGGTCTAGTAGCAGTTCCCATTGTACGGTGGGGAGTTTCCCCCACTTTCCACCGTGACAGCAAGGTGCTCTTGAAGGCCTCTTCACAAGCAAATTGATGAGTATGTATTTTTTTATTTTTTAAGCACCACTTCAGGAAAAATAGATTTGTAACCACAAAGTGCGAGGAAATTCAGCTTTGTGGTGAATCAAACTTTTCCAGAAATTCGGATCGAAGTCAATTTGTTTTATTTCGAATCACTGGACACTAATTCCATTCCAGGAGGCTGTTTACACAAACAGGGACAAATCTGCATAAAAATATTATATCTGAATTGCAGGAATCAAAGGGTCATTATTATAAATCATAACCTTCTACAACAATGGACTCCCATCTGAATAGTAAGAAACATTAATATCTGGACAGAAGAACAATGAATTAAATAAAATACATATAAGGTTGTTACAACAGAATGGTTATGCTAATCCATTGAGAATATGTTTAACTTGGTGCTGTTATTCTCTAGTTCAGTACATTTGGTGTAACGGCATAGCAATCATCAATATCCTTATTTACCAGCACAGAAATGACGTCTAATCTGATGTGTAAATGGGTTTCTGTAGCACCTTCAAATGAGTTTCACTGGTCCAGACGTTATGTTCTACACATTGAACTTAAAGCTTGATATTTAATTTATACTTTTCAAGGAAAATGATGAATGACTTCTTCTAGCCCATACACTGCTTCCATACAGTCTTTCATTATATTAATTTACACAATTTGCATTAAACACAGAAAATGGTTAAATATTAACAATGATTTTTTTTCTCTGTACTTACTCATAGAATAGAATATAAGATTGCAAAAACATGTTACAAAATAAAAATACATAATACTGAATTATTACTGCTGTCTATTAGGCCTCATGCATACGACCGTTGTTTGTTTCCGCGTCCGTTCCGTTTTTTTTTCACGGATAGGATGCTTCCCCATTCATTTCAATGGGTCCGTCAAAAAATGCGGATGGTCAACCGTTTTTGTTCCGCATCCGTGGTCCATGTTTACATTCTGTCAAAAAAATAGAGCAAGCCCTATTTTTTTCACGTTTGCGGACAAGGATAGGCATTATTACAATGGATCTGCCATAAAAACGGATCCACCCAAAAAAACGATCCGTCATCCTTTTTTTGGGCGGATGCAACATTTGCGGACGGAACGGACGCGGAAAAAAACAACGGTCGAGTGCATGAGGTCTTAAATTGTATTTCCATCTTATAATATGATTTCATGTCTCTAGGAAATCCTACCCAGGAGAGTGGGGCATGATACTACAATACACATCATCATATAGAACGCTCATTTACAGTATAATATCCTTCTTATTATAGAATGCCCTTATATAGTATAACATCAATCATCAGAGGCCCTCCGTCCTCTGCCTGTGGTCCACAGGTAAGCTGGCTTAATTAGAGGGTGAGTGCTGGATGGTGGCCGTACTATGTCCAGATTGAGATTAATAATAGGAGAATTATTAACCATTACATGCCCAAAACCACTTGATTACATTAAAAGTAGGTCTGTCACCAACTTACCTGTCCGGGCTCCAGCGCTGCATTCTGTGGCTGCGGCTGCACCATGTGAGACGCACTGCTAGGCCGTGCATTCCATGACGCGTTGCCTAGCTGCGCCCTCTGCCAAAGCAGTTGTGCTCCAATGGGACGTCCAGTCCCTGGACCAATCAGGTTCTAACCAGGGACTCAGCGGTCTATTTAAATCCCCTGCCGGCAATTCACCCTTGCCAGTTATAGGTTTTAATTCCTATGCTGTGCTCCCAGTTAGGTTCTGTGTGCATTTGGATTGCTTATTGTATTGACCTCGGCTTGCCTTTGACTACTCTATGTCTCCTGATTTGGTACTGTGTTTCCTGTCTGCTTCTGACTTCTGCTTGGCTATTCTGACTACCCTCTTTTACCTGATTTGGTACCGCATTGTCCGCCCAGTTCCGACCCATTCCTATAAGGCTTTGTCTTTGTGTAGTTTCTTCTCTGTGTGTGTTTCAGTCCTGCACCTAAAAGAGTAGGGAACAGCGACCAGTTGCGGACTTGCTGCCTAGGGCTTGCACTGCAAGTAGGCAGGGAAAGCAGGCTGGGTTCCAGTTAGGGTTCACTGTCTGTGTGTTCCTGTCTTCTGTGATGACAGGTCATAACTTGCATGGAACTAAAAAAAACAATGGCGTGCTCTCTTCAGCAGCACATATACTAAAATTGGAACAATACAGATAAGAACAGCATGTCCCTTGCACAAGGATGAAATGCAGATTGGTTAAGTATTCCATGTTTTTCAGATATTCTCAATTAATGCCAGATGCCAAACGCTCCGTTGTTTTTAAAAGAAACTAAAATTTCTTGGAAGGAGATTCGCAAACGTTTCAACCTCCCCTTTTTGCTATCAAAGCACATGACATTGTCAAGATGCCCAAAGCAATACATACCCCGCTTAGCATTTGTTTCATATTATATATTTATAATGTACTTTTATTTTTTACTCTTTCATGTGAAATAGAGGGACAGTAAAAAGTCATAATTAAAGATGAGTGAATCGAAGCTGATGAAGTGGAATTCATTACAAATTACAGGAAAAATTTGATTTGTACCGAATGCGAATTTCCTCGCGCTGCGTGGTAACGAATCACAATTTTTCCTAAAATGGCGGCTACACATGTGAAGACATGGGGCAAGGAACTCTTGGAAGCTGGGATGACCTGTAATGCCATGCATGTAGCCAATCAGCAGCCAGCCAGCCCTGTGATGCCACAGCCCTATAAATACAGCGGCCATCTTGGATTCAGACATTTTCCAGCATTCTGAGTGCAGGGACAGACATGAAAGGGCACTATGGACAGTAATAGCAAAAACCTCATTGTGAAAAACCCCCCTGAAAAAACGATTTATAAGTGCAGGGAAAGGATAGGGAGGAATCATTTCACAGCATCTTAGTGCAGAGCAGGGCTGGGACAAGGTCCACCACCAACAGAGGCTGAGCTGCCCAAGTGCCCCCCCCCCCATTTCGATATGTATGTTTGTTATTAATCCTGTCGACAGGAAACCAGATAGATCTGTTATGATTCCTACAGACTTCTACTATGATGTAAGCAAAACAGAAGGCCTCTTAAAGGCTTCCATTTTGACCTCTATCTTATAGATTCCGTTATTTTTTGTTATAACCATGTTATAATGGAAAGCCGTAACGAAAGCCATAGCGCTAGTGTGAGCCCACCCTTGGGCTGGATTCAAACGTCCATGGAACACGGTCTGTGTGATACCGGCCTGGATTTCTTCTGAGTGCAGGAGCGCACTGCGTAAATGGTTGCTTTGACGACGTGCATTTTCTGCTGCCACCGCAGTACAGTGTTGCACTGGTTTGATCCTAAAGGGTTAATTCAATCTGAATGAGGAGCTCCTGTAAACTAAACTCTGTGTCCTGTCATTTCTCTTATCTCTCTGCTGACTATACTGTCTGTCCCTTATCACTGCTGCAATGAACAAAAGCAATAGACTGAGTAGTGCACTCTGCTCTGTTGGGACAGGATTTTATATGAGTCTATAAGTAGGAGGATCATTCGGTTCTTAGGCTCCCTGTACTGTGTCCGGAGATTCAGAGCTCTTGCCTCACATCTGATTGGTCGCAGGGCAGGGGGGCGGGGCTGGCAGCAGCCTGGCATACACTCTAGGATCAGGTTATGCTCCTCCCTGCTGCTGCTCTCGGCTATCTGACTGAGCTGTTTCAAACGATTCAGCTCAGTCAGATGAATCGACTCCTCCAGTTCAGGACTACTCCCTCCATCCTCCAGCGCGGCCGGCAGCCCAGCAGGCGCAGCAGCAGCGATGTTGTCAGTGGCCTGCCTGCCGCCCAGAGGCTGGGGAGCTGGCCTGCGCCCTGAGGCTGGAGCCTCCCCAGCCTCTGTGTCAGCCCGGCCCTGGTGCAGAGATAGACGCCAGAAGGCACTAGGGGTTTACAAGTGCAAGGAAAGATTATTTGGGGGTCCAAATAGCCATTATACAACTGTCATTCCAGCAATTTGTTCTTCTTATTGGATTGAAAGTGCTATGTTGAAAAGCTTTTAGTGGCCTATTTGAGTACAAAAAGAAAAATATATATGGACTTCACTGTTGCAGTTATTTGTGCTGAAAGCACATATTCGCCGTCTAGTGTTGTACTTCTGTTGAAAAGCCTGTTGTGTAAAAGTAGAACAAAATTTGGGCCTATTTGATGTTTTGCGGTGCTGTGATATAATGTGAAGCCCTGTTTTCAGTGTATTACTGGCGAAATGAAAATATATTCGCCGTCCAGTGTTGCACTTTTCTGTCGAAAAGCCTGTTGTGTAGAAGTAGAACAAAATTTGAGCCTAATTGACGTTCTGCGGTGCAGTGATATATTGTGAAGCCCTGTTTTTAGTGTATTAGTGGCAAAATAAAAATATATTCGTCGTCCAGCGTTGTACTTCTGTTTAAAAACCTTTGTGTAAAAGTGGGAAAAAATTAGGGCCTAATTGCCGCTCAGCGATGCAGTGATATATACGGAAGCCCAGTTTGCCGTGTATTAGTGGAAGAAAAAAATATATATTTGCCGTTCATCTTTACATTTGTCTGTTGATAAGCCTTGTGTAGTGTAAAAGTTGAAAAAATTTGCCGTTCAGCAGTGCAGTTATATGTTGCAAAGGCCTTTTTGCAATGACATTTTTTCTGTCAAGCGGGCTTTTTTTAGGAAATTTCATGGGTGCCTGTACACCTCCATTTGCTGTATAGACCGAATTACTTAGTGGCAAAATTTGTAATATGAAATAGAGATGAACAATTCAAAGCTAACAAAGTGGAATTCAGGAAAAAATCAATTTGCAACTAATGCGAATTTCCACGCGTTTTGTGGTAACAAATCGCAATTTTTTCCTAAAATGGCGGCCACACATGGGGCAAGGAACTCTGGGAAGGCGGGATCACCCAAATTGACATGCATGCATGCAGCCAATCAGCAGCCATCCAGCCCTGTGATGTCACAGCCTTATAAATACGGGGGCTATCTTAGAATCAGACATTTTACAGCGTCCTGAGTGGAGGGACAGACATGAGAAGGCGCTAGGGACAGCAATTGGAAAAACCTCATTGTAAAAAAACGATTTATAAGTGCAGGGAAAGGATAGGGAGGAATCATTTCACAGCATATTAGTGCAGGGAGAGACGTTAGAAGGCCCTAGGGACAGTGCCAAAAAAGCAATTTACAAGTGCAGGGAAAGATAATATGGGGATCAAAATAGCCATTATACAGCTCTGTCATTCCAGCTATTTGTTCTTGGGATGCAAGTGGTATGTTGAAAAGCCTTCAGTGAATTATATCTGTGGAAAAAGAAAAATATATATGCAGTTCACTTTTGCAGTTATATGTGATGAAAGCATTTAGTGACGTATTTCAGTAGAAAAAGAAAAATATATACGCACTTCACTGGTGCATTTATTTGTGGCAAAAGCGTTTAGTGGCCTATTTCAGTACAAAAAGAAATATATATTCCCTTACGTCCTACCAGCAGCACAGATGGGGTTAACCACCCCCCGTGGACTGGCAGGACCGGCGGAATGTTTAATGAGCCCAAGACTAATAACTCAATTTAACAATTAAGTATCTCCTTAAAGGAAGAAGTCAACCCCCAGCCCACTGTGTTTTTTTCTGTCCTCACGGACAGGTGGACTAGGCGGTTTGTTCCCCCCTTTCTTATGGAAAGTGCAGGGAGCCTTCTTTTCGTTTGGGTAACGGCATTGCCCTTTTCCTAGGTACCTTGTCAGTTTGGCCGGCCGCTTAACTGCTGCTGGCCCTGCACAGTTGCGCCTGGCTGGGGTATTTTGTCGGCGTCCTCAGTCCAGGATTCTCGGGCCCTGTGCGCCGCCATTTCTTCCGGAGGTGACGCGGGGACTCTCCTTTTGCGTCACCTCCGAGTAATCCAGCCGTGATTTTTTCACGGGCACGGTTTTTTTCATAGATGAGATTTTTTATTGCAGATACGATTTTTCCTGGCTGGGGTATTTACAAATGTTTTATTTGTTCCTTTTTTTCCCGCAGTGATGTCTTCTCCGCAGGATTTGGAAGGCAGGAAAGTGGATTCCAGGAGGAAGCATCTATCCTGCTACCATTGCAGCGGTCAACAGTTATTCTAAGCTGATCATACCTGCACTCGTCAGATTGCAGAAGGTAAACAGCTTAAGGCTGGGCTAATACCAGCTTGGGAGACTGGTTGTGAATCCCTGGGTCAGTTGACTTAACCTACACCAGATGTTACAGCTGCTGTTAGAGGGTTCTGCCCTCTAGTGAGCCTATGTTGCAGGATATGTATCAATGGCTCTATTAAAGGAGTCATAGGCCTGCTGGATGGAAAGGCTTCCTATGCCTGCCTAGGCCCCTATGGAGACCTCTGTCCCAGTAGAGAGACCTTCTTCGTCTCCTTAGTTTCTTCCTCCTCGGATGAGGAGGAGCTGACGTTGTGTTTTCTCCCCTGGAAAGACACAGAAATTGCTCAAGTCCATCAGGTTGGAGGACGATGATGTTGACCATGGGGAGCCTCCCGATCGCGATACCCGGGCACCTCGTGTCTTCAAAGCGGATGAGACCCTCCTCTCTGTCATGATATAGAGTGGAAAAAACCTGGAAAAGGTCCGGTTTTAACAAAGAAGTTTAAATCCATGTTCCTGATGGCTTAACCCTTGGCGGATTCAGGGGGATCCATTCCCAAGGTGGACATGGCTATTGCCAAGTTGTCCAAGCGCACTCTGGTTCCTGCAGATGATAGGTCTAGCTGCAGGACCCCCTTGCAGAGTGCACACTAAGACGGGGTGTTACGGCAGCTGTGGCTTCCGCTTCCAAAGCCATAGCAGCTTCTGAAGTCTCTACGTTCCTCCGGTCTCGCCTGAATCAAATTTAAGTTGACGTGAACCAGAGGTTTTTTCCAGGACGACATACTGGCTGCCTTCAAGACCATCAACCTGGCTATGGACTTCTTGTGCGATACCGCACAGCTCCAGTTGAAGCTAGCAAAGGAAGCTTCCCCGCTAGCAAAGCAAGAGCTGAGAACGAGGCCAAACACAGATCCTTGCTCTCGAAGCTAAGCAACAGGTCTGTGACTCATGGGATACCAAGTGCGCCTTTGCACCCTGTGACAATACTATCAAATTATGTCAGGGGCCTATATTTAGCATGGCCCTGGGATCGGCGGCCCATATTCCATTTTTGGCTTAAGCCTTGGGTCGCTGACAATTCCTCAAAATACAGCTCATGTGGCCTTCCATTCGAGCCCAACCATTTGTTCAGTTCGGAGCTAGATAAGATCATGGAGGGCCTTTCAGACTAGAAGGTGAAGAGCCTTCCCTAGCAGTCCTTTCGAGGGCAGGGCAGACAAGACCGTGGTGGCAGGTCTGGCCAGCAAATAAGCTCTCGAAGTGACTGGAGAGCGCAGCGAAAGGGTTTGAGGAGCTCTCGTGGAGGAGCCAAAGATGGAAAATCCACCTCCTGACTACGGGCCTCTTCGAGGCTCTTGGTTCATTCCCGTCACTCCTGCCGTCCTGCCAATAAGCTTCCCCATTCCTATGCTTCATGTACCCGTCGGAAGTCGTCTCTCCCACTTCTGAGAAGAATGGATCCGAGAGATTTCGGATCCCTGAGTCCTGAATATCATTTCCGAGGGTTATTTAGTCAACCTCACCTCTATTCCTCTGGACAGGTTTGTCAAGAGCAACCTTCTACAAGCTGCCAAGGAGGCGATCCTAGAGGCCTACATTAAGGACTACATTTGCAAAGGAGCTCTGGAGGAGGTTCCGGCAGGAGAACGGGGCCTAGGGATCTATTCACCAGTTTTTCTGGCTCCCAAGGCTTCAGGAGATCTCTGGATGATTATCGATCTGAGATATTTCAATCGGTTTATAAGGAAGGTGAAGTTTCGTTTAGAAACCATCAGGTCAGTAGTTCACATCCTCAATCCTGGAGACGTGATGGCAACCCTGGACCTCAAGGATGCATATCTGCACATCCCGATCCATCCTGTTTCCAGTAAGCATCTCAGGATCATGGTCCAAGTGTCCGGTTAAAGTAGCCAAAAGATTAAAGCCTACAGTAGTGAGACACATTCTTTCAATGGGATTTATCAGTAGTTCTCAGGGGGTTAGCATCTCCCCCCTTTGAACCGTTAGAGGAGGGGGGACATCAAGTTCGTCACTTGGAAGCTTGTGTTTCTCCTTGCAGTGACTTGGGACAAAAGGGTCTCTGAGTTTCAAGCTCTCTCAGCACATGAGCCCTATACCATTTTCTTAAATGACCGGGTCCTCCTTAGTTTCCCCCCCGTATTTAGGCCTAAAGTTCCTTCCTTCCAGAATATCAACCAGGTGATATCCCTCCCGTTTCTGTCGACATCTACCACCTCCTCCTAGGAACCTGCTAGACATCCTCTGGACGTCTCGAGATGTCTCCGGATCTATGTGGATAGATCAAGGAGTTCAGGAAAAATTAGAATCTGCTAATCCTGTTGCCGGTAAGTTTAACGGCTGTAAAGCATCCAAACCTTTCATCAATCGGTGGATTGAGGAGGCTATTAAGGAATCCTTTATTTCCCAATCTCTGGACCCTCCGGGATTCATAAAGGCCCACTCTACTAGAGTTGTGGCTACTTCTTTTGCTAAGAGGAGTCTTCTGCCTCTCAACATGATTTGCAAAGCTGCTTCCTGGAGCTCTGAATCGACATTCATCTCCCATTATAGACTAAATGCTAGTCTAGCTGAGTTTTCGGCCTTTGGGCAGACTATTCTTAGTTCTGCCAGGCAGGAAGGCCCTCCCTAGGGGTTTCTTCTTGCTATCTCCCCATCTGTGCTGCTGGTAGGACGTAAGGGAATCATTAATTTCTAACGATAATTTGTTTTCCCTTAGTCCTAACAGCAGCACACACATTTCCCACCCTAGTAAGTCTAGTTTTTTTCTTACTATAAACACAGTGGGCTGGGGGTTGACTCCCTCCTTTTAAGGAGATACTTAATTGTTAAATTAAGTTATTAGTCTTGGGTTCATTAAACATTCCACCGGTCCTGCCAGTCCACGGGGGGTGGTTAACCCCATCTGTGCTGCTGTTAGGACTAAGGGAAAACAAATTATCGTTAGAAATTAACGATTCTCAGTTCATTTCTGCAGTTATGTGTTGAAAGCGTTTAGCGGCCTATGTCAGTACAGAAAGAAAAATATATACTCATTTTACCAGTGCAGTTATTTGTGGCAAAAGCGTTTATTGGCCTATTTCAGTACAGAAAAAAATAAATAAATACCGACTTCACTGGTGCATTTATTTCTGTTAAGAACGTTTGCTGGCTTATTTCAGTATTTCAGCGCTGTGGTTGTATGCGGTAAAAACTTTATTGAAGCATTTGGATCGAAAAACAAAATTTATTCTGCTGTCAGCACTGCAGTTATATGCAGCAAAATCTTTAGTGAAGTTTCTTTATAAACTTTGCGGCTCAAACCTAACTTGACACTTTGTCTTTTCGTTGTCTGTAGCTACTAGAGGCCAGGCAGGTTCCCCCCGAATTATCTTGTTCGATCGACTGCTGCCACCTCCACACTCTTTTGTGGCTTCGTCAGGCTGCTGCCTCCTCCACACTCTGTCATTGTGCCACTCTATGGCTTCCTCATGCTGATGCCAACTTCTGACTCTGTCCTTGTGCCGCTCTGTGGTCTCCTCATGCTGCCACCAATTCCAGACTCAGTCATTGTGCCACTCTGTGACCTACTCATGCTGCTGACACCTCCTGATTTTGCCGCCACCTTCAGACTCTGTCATTATGCCGCTCTGTAGTCTTCTATACTACCGCCACCTGCAGACTCATCATTGCGCCACTTGGTATAATGAGATGCACAAGGAAATGAGGAAAAGTGAGATGCACAACGATACCTGTTTGTGTAGATGCTTTGCGGCCTGTATGGTCCAATCAGAATTGGCTTATGATTGGGTAGTCAAAAGCAGGAGTGGGTAGAAAATACAGAAGACATGCAAATATTCCATTCACGTGTCATCTGTTTTAGATCCACTCCTGTTTTTTTTTTTTTTTGCCTTTAGCAATACTGATGGATTATTGAGTAAATGCTGACCGAGTGAAGGCGTGTGATCCACAGACATGATCCCATTTTTGTGGGTTATTGTTCTGACGGATCAGAGAATGGGGAAAATGAATCCGTGACGTCAACACAAACTTACTGCTGACACCCTCTCCACTCTGTCAGGGAGCTCTACTTGTATAAGCATTTAATAGAATAGGGTCTGTAGACATCTATGTGATATCAGCTGACGAGGATGTAAAAGGAGTGCGCTTCCTCTTGATGCTAACATCTACCTGTAAGGCTTAGTTGATACTTCAGTTATTTAGTCAATTTTGGCCCCATGACTGCCCAAGTAAGTTAAGTATGTGGTGATTCTAAGCGACCTCTGTCATCTGCTTGTCATACTTGGGCCTCTTTCACACGGGCGTCATGTTTGACGCCCGGATAAGAGATGGGTGCATTGCGGGAAACTGCGCGATTTCCCCACGCTAGTGCAAAGCCTTTAATGTGTTTTGCATGCGCGTGGGAAAAATCGGCATGTTTGGTACCCAGACCCAAACCCAGTCTTCATCACTCAAGTCCGGCTTCGGGTTGAGTATTCTGTACATTTTATTATTTTCCCTTATAACATGGTTATAAGGGAAAATAATAGCATTCTCAATACAGAATGCTTTGTAAAATGTGGATGGAGGGGTTAAAAATAAAAAAAAATTAATTCACCATATCGACTTGATCGCGTAGTTGCGATCTCTTCTTCATTCATTAGCTGTCGGCTAAAGGACCTGTGATGAGGTCACTGAGCTCATCACATGGTTCAATCACATGGTCCATCACCATGGTGATGGACCATGTGATTGGACCATGTGATGTGATGTCATCACAGGTTCTTTAGTTAATGCGTGAATAGAGAAAAGATCAGCAACTACACGATCAAGTGGCTAAGGTGAGTTAATTTCTTTATTTTTAACCCCATAATCCACATTTTACAAAGAATTCTGCATTGAGAATGCTATTATTTTCCCTTATAACCATGTTATAAGGGAAAATAATAAAGATCGGGTCCCGTCTCTTAGCAACCCTGCAGGAAAATCGAAATGAATGGGTCCGGATTCAGTACAGGTGCAATGTGTTGACATCACGCATTGCACCCGCACGGAAATCACGCCCGTGTGAAAGAGTTGAGCGAACACCTGGATGTTCTGGTTCGAGAAGTTCGGCCGAACTTCCCGAAAGTTCAGGTTCGGGATCCGAACTCAACCCGAACTTCATCCCGAACCCCATTAAAGTCAATGGGACCCAAACTTTTGGGCACTAAAAAGGCTGTAAAATAGTCCAGGAAAGAGGGCTGCAAAAGGCAGCAAAATGTAGGTAAATCCCTTGCAAACAAATGTGGATAGGGAAATGAATTAATAAAATTAAATAAATAAAAATTAAGCAATATCAATTAGAGAGGTCCCATAGCAGAGAATCAGGCTTCAAGTCACCCACCAATGGAGAAGGCCACTTTTAGATAATTAGGCCCCTGGCACACAGATGGAGGAGAGAGGTCGCATAGCAGAGAATCGGGCTTCATGTCACCCAGCAATAGAGAAGGCCACTTCCAGATATTTAGCCCACGGCACCCACACAGAGGACAGAGGTCGCATAGCAGAGAATCAGGCTTCTTGTCACCCACCACTCGAACAGGCCACTTTCAGATAATTAGGCCCCTGTCACCTAGACGGAGGAGAGGTTCATTCAACTTTTGGTTGCACGCAATATAATTGTAAAATTAAAAAAGAGGATTCAATAAAGAAGTTCCCCGGAGTACAAGAATATATGGTTGAGGGGGAGGCAGTTATAAATGTCTGTTCTGCACAAGGGATGGACAGGCCCTGTGGGATCCATGCCTGGTTCATTTTTATGAACGTCAGCTTGTCCACGTTGGCTGTGTACAGGCGGATGCGTTTGTCAGTAATGACACCTCATGCAGTTCTGGATACACGTTCAGACAAAACTCTGGCCGCCGGGCAGGCCAGCACCTCCAAAGCAGACCCAGAAGTTGAATGGGGCCAAGCCATCAGTCAGTACGTGGAGGGGTGTGCACACGTACTGTTCAACCATGTTAGTGAAATGCTGCCTCCTGCTAACACGTTCTGTATCAGGTGGTGGTGCAGTTAGTTTTGTCACCACGCCATAGTTTTTCCACATTTCTGCCATGCTAACCCTGCCCTCAGAGAAGCTGGCCTTGACACAGCTGCGTTGGCGACCTCTTGCTCCTCCTCTGTCTTCGCCTTGGGCTTCCACTTGTTCCCCTGTGACATTTGGGAATGCTCTCAGGAGCGCGTCTACCAGCGTGCGCCTGTACTAGCGCATCTTCCTATCACGTTCCAGTGCAGGAAGTAAGGTGGGCACATGGGCTCCAGTGCAGGAAGTAAGGTGGGCACATGTCTTTGTACCAGGGATCCAGCAGGGTGGCAACCCAGTAGTCCGCACATGTTAAAATGTGGGCAACTCTGCTGTCGTTTCGCAGGCACTGCAGCATGTAGTCGCTCATGTGTGCTAGGCTGCCCAGAGGTAAGGACAAGCTGTCCTCTGTGGGCGGCGTATCGTCATCGTCCTCCGTATCCCCCCAGCCACGCACCAGTGATGGGCCTGAGCTGTGTCGGGTGCCATCCCGCTGTGAACCTGCTTCATCCTCATCCTCCTCCACCTCCTCCTCATCCTCCTCGTCCTCCAGTAGTGGGCCCTGGCTGGCCACATTTGTACCTGGCCTCTGCTGTTGCAAAAAACCTCCCTCTGAGCCACTTCTAACAGACTGGCCTGAAAATGGTAAAAATGACCTCTCATCCTCCTCCTCCTCCTCCTCCTGGGCCACCTGCTCTTCCATCATCGCCCTAAGTGTTTTCTCAAGGAAACATAGAAGTTGAATTGTAACGCAGATAACGGCGTCATGGCTAATGGCCATGTTGGTGGAGTACTCAAAACAGCGCAACAGGGCACACAGGTCTCGTATGGAGGCCCAGTCATTGGTGGTGAAGTGGTGCTGTTCCGCAGTGCGACTGACGCGTGCATGCTGCAGCTGAAACTCCACTATGGCCTGCTGCTGCTTGCACAGTCTCTCCAGCATGTGCAAGGTGAAGTTCCACCTGGTGGGCACGTCGCATATGAGGCGGTGAGCGGGAAGGCCGAAGTTACGCTGTAGCGCAGACAGGCGAGCAGCGGCAGGATGTGAACGCCGGAAGCGCTCAAAGACGGACCGCACTTTATGCAGCAGCTCTGACATTTCGGGGTAGTTGTGAATGAACTTCTACACCACTAAATTCAGCACATGCGCCAGGCAAGGGATGTGCGTCAAACCGGCTAGTCCCAGAGCTGCGACGAGATTTCACCCATTATTGCACACCACCAGGCCGGGCTTGAGGCCCACCGGCAGCAACCACTGGTCGGTCTGTTGTTCAATACCCCGCCAAAACTCCTGCGCGGTGTGGGGCCTGTCCCCCAAACATATGAGTTTCAGAACGTCCTGCTGACGTTTACACCGGGCTGTGCTGAAGTTGGTGGTGAAGGTGTGTGGCTGACTGGATGAGCAGGTGGAAGCAGAGGAGGAGGAAGCCGAGTAGGAGGAGGAGGCTATAGGAGGCAAAGAATGATGCCCTGCGATCCTTGGCAGCGGAAGGACATGCGCCAAGGAACTCTCCGCCTGGGGCCCAGCCGCCACTACATTTACCCAGTGTGCAGTTAGAGAGATATAGCGTCCCTGGCCGTGCTTACTGGTCCACGTATCTGTGGTTAGGTGGACCTTGCCACAGATGGCGTTGCGCAGTGCACACTTGATTTTATCGGATACTTTGCTGTGCAGGGAAGGCACGGCTCTCTTGGAGAAGTAGTGGCAACTGCGAACAACATACTGTGGGACAGCCATCGCCATCAGCTGTTTGAAGCTGTCTGTGTCCACCAGCCTGAATGACAGCTTTTCAAAGGCCAGTAGTTTAGAAATGCTGGCATTCAGGCCCAGGGCTCCAGGGTGGCTAGGTGGGAATTTACGCTTTCTCTCCAAGGTTTGTGAGATGGAGAGCTGAACGCTGCAGTGTGACATGGTGAAAATGCTTGGTGACGGAGATGGTGGTGTTGTTGGCACATCCTCTGTTTAGTGGGCGGCAGGCACCAACATTCCTCACGAGGCGGAGGAAGAGGCAGAGGCAGCAGCAGAAGAGGGAGCAGGGGAGCCTGAGTGAGTTCCTTGTTTTTAAGGTGTTTACTCCACTGCAGTTCATGCTTTGCAAGTAGATGCCTTGTCATGCAGGTTGTGCTAAGGTTCAGAATGTTAATGCCTCACTTCAGGCTCTGATGGCACAGCGTGCAAACCACTCGGGTCTTGTCATCAGCACATTGTTTAAAGAAGTGCCATGCCAGGGAACTCCTTGAAGCTGGCTTTGGGGTGCTCGGTCCCAGGTGGCGGTGGCCAGTAGCAGGCGAACTCTCTTGGCGGCGGCTGGTCTGCTTTTGCCCCCTGCTCCCTCTTTTGGTACGCTGTTGGCTCGGTCTCACCACTGCCTCTTCCTCTGAACTATGAAAGTCAGTGGCACGACCTTCATTCCATGTGGTGTCTAGGACCTCATCCTCCCCTGCATCGTCTTCCACACAGTCTTCCTCCCTGACCTCCTGTTCGGTCTGCACACTGCAAAATGACGCAGCAGTTAGCACCCGTGTTTCGTCATCATCAGAGATGTGCGGACTCCGATGAGGTGGTATTCCCATGTCCTCATCATCAGGAAACATAAGTGGTTGTGCATCAGTGCATTCTATGTCTTTCACCACTGGGGAAGGGCTAGGTGGATTCCCTTGGAAAACCCTGCCAGCAGAGTCTTCAAACTGCATAAGAGACTGCTGCATAACTTGAGGCTCTGACAGTTTACCTGATATGCATGGGGGTGATGTGACAGACTGATGGGCTTGGTTTTCAGGCGCCACCTGTGCGCTTTCTGCAGAAGACTGGGTGGGAGATAATGTTGTAAACGTGCTGGATCCACTGTCGGCCACCCAATTGACTAGCGCCTGTACTTGCTCAGGCCTTACCATCCTTAGAACGGCATTGGGCCCCACCAAATATCGCTGTAAATTCTGGCAGGTACTGGAACCTGAGGTAGTTGGTTCACTAGGACCTGTGGCTGTGGCAGAATGGCCACGTCCTCTCCCAGCACCAGAGGGTCCACTAACACCACCACGACCACGTCCGCGTCCCTTACTAGATGTTTTCCTCATTGTTACCGTTCACCAAGCACCACAATAAGAAAAAAAATATTTGGCCCAATGTATTGATTTCAAATTCAGGCCTTTTTTACAGGCACCTAACACTATCTGCCTATTTATTTTTGTACCGTATTACACTAATCCAGGCACAGCAGTAACCACTGATTTAGGGTAATATCAATTGTAGGCCTAGTATTTAGGCCCTGGATGAAAGGTATCCTTTATGGACAGATTTACACTTGAAGATGCACAGTAGCGTGTGAAAAAATATGTAGGATTATGCCTTCAGCAATTGTATTTTAACACTTTGTGTAATATACCCTTTTACGGACAGAAATACACTATGAGATGCATGCTGAGTGTAATATACCCTTTTACGGACAGATTTACACTTAGCCTGCAACAGCTGGAAAACCAGATTTTGGGTATTGCTATTTTGGCAATTGAATTTCACCCCAGAACAAAATATATCCTTTGACGGATACTATTAAACTACTTCTCCAGCCACAGCTAGAACACCAGATTTACTGTATTTCTATTTTTGCAACTGAATTTCACCCCAGAAAATAATATATCCTTTGACGGACACTATGAAACTTGTCCAGTCACAGCTGGAACACCAGATTTATGCTATTGCTATTTTGGTAATTTAATTTTAACCCAGAACAAAATATATCCTTTGACGGATACTATTAAACTACTTGTCCAGCCACAGCTAGAACACCAGATTTACTGTATTTCTATTTTTGCAACTGAATTTCACCCCAGAAAATAATATATCCTTTGACGGACACTATGAAACTTGTCCAGTCACAGCTGGAACACCAGATTTATTGTATTGCTATTTTGGTAATTGAATTTTAACCCAGAACAAAATATATCCTTTGACGGATACTATTAAACTACTTGTCCAGCCACAGCTAGAATACCAGATTTACTGTGTTTTTATTTTTGCAACAGAATTTCACCCCAGAAAATAATATATCCTTTGACAGACACTATAAAACTTGTCCAGTCACAGCTGGAACATCAGATTTATGGTATTTCTATTTTTGCAACTGAATTTCACCCCAGAAAAAAATATATCCATTGACGGACACTATAAAACTTGTCCAGTCACAGCTGGAACTCCAGATTTAAGGTATTTCTATTTTTGCAACTGAATTTGACCGCAGAAAATAATATATCCTATGACGAACACTATCAAACTTGGCCAGCCACTGCTGGGACACCAGATTTACGGTATTGCTATTTTGGCAATTGAATTTCACCTCAGAAAAAAATATATCCTTTGCCGGACACTATTAAACTTGTCCAGTCACAGCTGGAACACCAGATTTACGTTATTTCTATTTTTGCAACTGAATTTAACCGCAGAAAATAATATATCCTATATCGAACACTATGAAACTTGTCCAGTCAGAGCTGGAACACCAGATTTACTGTATTTCTATTTTGGCAACTGAATTTCACCCCAGAAAATTATAAATCCTTTACCGGACACTATTAAACTTGGCCAGTCATAGCTGGAACACCAGATTTATGGAATTTCTATTTTTGCAACTGAATTTCACCGCAGAAAATATATCCTGTGACGGGCACTATGAAACTTGTCCAGTCACAGCTGGAACACCAGATTTAGGGGATTGCTATTTTGGCAATTAAATTTCACCACAGAAAAAAATCTATCCTTTGCCAGACAGCAGACAGTATTACACTTGGCTAGCCACAGGTGGAACACCAAATTTAGAGGATTGCTATTTTGGCAATTGAATTTAACCCCTCAATAAAAGATAGAAATTTCTATCATGAGTTTCTAGGGGTGACAATAAGCACAGCCAAGCCCCTGATGTAGGATATAGCAAAAAAAAAACTAGTATTGATGGACTTGGTGGCAGCTTGTGCTGGTGCACCACAAGACACAAAATGGCCACCGATCACCCCAGAAAAAAGTGACAGAAAAACGCTCTGTGCAGCTTAAAAATCAGTGAACAATTAACTAGCAGAAGTTGAATGATTCACAGCTGTAGATCGATTACTTCATTAGGTGTTTTTGCTGACTTTTCCCTGCCTAATCTCGCCCTCACAGCAGCTGCGTCCTATCCCTACACTAATCATAGCAGAGTGACGTGCGGCGCTACGTGACTCCAGCTTAAATAAAGGCTGGTTCACATGCTGCACTGGGCCAATCACAGCCATGCCATTAGTAGGCATGGCTGTGATGGCTTCATAGGGCAAGAAGTAAAACGCTAGCTGATTGGCTGCTGTGCAGCCCTTCAGAAAGCGGTAAGAAATCGCCGAACAACGGACCCTAACTTGTTTGAAAATGTCCGGGTCCGTGTCCCGAACACCCCAAAATTCGGTACAATCCCGAACTATCCAGTTCGGGTTCGCTTATCCCTAGTCATACTGACTCACAGTATTGTTTTACTACCACAGCGGACGCCCTATGCGTGTTACTGCAAGGCACAGTGTTCTACACCACTATACAGGCTCTCTGTAGCCCATAAATAGCCGTTTTTCAACGCAATTCGCCAAAAATAATTTTGGTTTGAAGCAAATTTTTCCAAAAAATTAGGCGAACCTGCCCAAACAAATTTTTAAAAAATTCGCTCATCTCTAATATGAAACGGGCTTTTTGGGGAAAAATTCAATGGTGACTGTATAGCTCCTTTTGCTGCATGGACCAAATTACGTAGTGGTGATATTTGTTATACGAAACAAGCTTTTTTTTCATCGAATTCATGGGCTACTGTACACCTCATTTTGCTGTATGGATTGAATTACGTACTGATGACATTTGCTATATAAAACTGGCTTTTTTTCATCAAATTTATGGGTGATTGTACACCTCCTTTTGCGGTATAGACCAAATTACTTTGGTGAAATTCTTAATGTGAAACTGGCTTTTTTTTCGGAAAATGTATGGGTGATTGTGCACCTTTTTTGTGGTATGGGCCAAATTACGTAGTGGTGAAATTTTTTATTTGAAATGGGCTTTTTTGGTCAAATTTATGGGTGACTTAACACCTCCTTTTGTCGTATGGACCAAATTACTTAGTGGTGAAATTCTTTATGTGACACAGACTTGATGAACTTCACGACTCTTTTGGGCTCCAAGCAATCTTTGTCTTCTCATTGTCTGTAACTACTAGTTCATGCCAGGCAGATTCCCCAGAAGTATCTCGCTTGATGAGCAGCCGATACCGCACTTGCATCAATCTTGACAGGAATGGATTCGTCTCCAGGTGGAGATAAATAGTTTTTTGGAATACTTTCTCCATCACAACCACGTCGTTGAATAAACAGAAGACTGTCCGATACTGTCTTAGGCAATTTTTTAAAATTAAATTTATTAAATATTTAATAATTTATTGAACCAAAACTTGATTAAAATTATAGGAAAGTAAACTTAAATTTGCCAATATATTATCCCAATCTTAAATGGAAATTCCTGGACATTCAATTTGCCAAGCCTTTTGTGCCGGAGAACGTGTGTTATTAAATTGTATTTTAAGCAACAAATTATAAAGTTGAGAAATCTTAACCTTCTGTTCTGTCCCATATTCCCTATTAATGAATAAATGAAGTAGCCGCTCTGTGGCCTCCTCATGCTGCTGCCACCTCCACACTCTGTCATTGTGCCACTCTGTGACCTCCTCATGCTGCTTCTACCTCATCACTATGTCATAGGGCCATTCTGTGGACTTATTATGCTGTTCCCACCCTCCCTACTTCATGTCTGGGTCACTATTTAGCCTTTTTGGCTTGGATGACATCATCATTTATTCGACCCTTCTTCTGATCTGTTAGAAGTTAGGAAAAATGAGACGCACAACGGATCCTCTGTGTAGCAGCTGTAAGTCCTCTATAGTCCCATCAGAATTGGCTTGTGATTTGGTAGCCGAAAGCAGGAGTGGGTACAAAGCACAGAAGACATGCAAATGTTCGATTCACGTGTCATCTCTGTTTTGGATCCACTGCTGTTTTTTTGGCATTAGCAATACTGATGGATTACTGACCAAATGCTGACCGTTATTTGGTTCATTTTGGCCCCGTGACTGCTCAAATAATTAAAGTACGCAGTGATTCTAAGAGCGACATGTCATACGGACTCATAGTATTATTTCACTACCAAAGCTACTGCAAGGCACAGTATTCTACACCACTATAATCACTCTCAGCAGCCAGGAAATAGCTGTTTTTTTAACGCAATTTGCCTCAAATATATTTGGATCAAACCAATTTTTTTTTCAAAACAATTTAACGTCGGCAAATCAAATTTTTGAAAAATTCGCTCATCTCTAGTCACAATCAAGCTTCTATTGTACTGCCAAAGAAGAAGAATTGTCTAGAATATGGAAAGGCAGGGAAAGCTGTCAGCCAGGAAGAGAGAAGTGAGAAGCTGAGGCTGGGTTTGGCTCCTAGAACAATGGCAGCTGCTGCAGAACCTCAAAAGCGGATACCTGCAAGGACATTTCTTTCATTTTTCCCACATTTTAACAGAAATACATTTTTTTGGGGTGTGGAGCCCAGAATAAACTGAATAATGTACATGAGTTTCACCATGCAGAGGATAGATATAGATTTTTAAATCTCAGTGAAAATGTGAACTACTAGTCTGAAATTTTTTTGCTTAACTTTTTTGTAAACCAGTATATAATGCTTCAGTAACCATGCTGGAGGTAACTGAGGAGTCTGCTGCGAGTCGGCCTAATACATTCCTGTAATTTTGCCCACTGGCCCCTGGTATTGCCCATATGGCACAGGTAGGTGAGTGTTAGGTCCCGAGCTACTTGAGAAACCTTGGCGTGGTGCTCGGGCTTAAGACATGTCCTCCACTGCAGGACATGTTGACTAATCTCTAAATTTTGACATCAGTTTGAGGGCTTAGTAAGACTGCAGTGTGCACCTGTTTTGTCATCTGTTATTGCTGAATTTATCATTTTCCCCACAACAGTTTTCTGGCGGAAAAAGTCGCATGTCAAAGACCAAAGAGTAAAAATTCAGTCAATTATTAATTTGCCCCATAGACTGTAAACACTGTAACAGTACATCAATTCCTTGTAGTGGCTGTTGTGTAGGTGAACGCATTAGGTTCTTTAAGTGAATGTTGTATAAGATAATGAAGGCCCCTCTTTGTGACCTCATTTCTATTAAGACTCCTACTTTCAGTAATTTAAGAGCAAAGTTTAAAAATGCAGCCTGTAATTACAGTAACCTATGTGAATTTAATAGCTGATAATATGATGGATGAAGGGTACCTATTACATGCATATCACAATAAAAATAAATTACATACACATTAATTCATTGCCCTGTTGGTTATCTAGAACCATTAAATATAGCGACAAAATATTTGTAACAACATTCAGAGGAAATTTCATGGTATTGTAGCTGTTAGAGATGGGAGAAATAGGAATATTTTCTACATGTCTTGTTACAGAGTTTTGCCATTTATAGGATGGGACATGACAAGCTTTCTTGGTGCTTAAGGCAGGGGGTTCACAATGAACTCCCCAGCACCCATAATCCCTAAAGTTCAACATGTTGGATGGACAGCTATGTGTCACCAGCTTTATGGTGTCCTTGCTAGCATATACTAGATCCAGTTAGCAAAACAGTGGGACACTTTCTTTAATTGACCCAGCTGTTTTGCTACAATCTGGTATTAAAGGGAATCTGTCACCAGTTTTATGAGCCACGCCCCCTGCACTGATCACATGATGGTGACGTCACCCCAGGTCCTTTGGCTGTTCAACAGTTCGGGTTCGTGGAAGCCGCCCCTTATGGATTCCATATGCCGCGATAGTCCGCGGTAGTGGAATCCATAACGGGATGCGCCGATTACCACAACCCGAACGCCGAACTTTTTTTAAAAGTTCGCTCATCTCTAGTCGCAAACAAAAAATTTTCCGTTCGCAAAACTCCCATGGAAAGTTACGTAGTTGATGCAGAGTCGGGTTTTAATCCATAAAGGGCATAAATCACCTAACAATTCCTAAATTGTTTGGAATAACATGCTTTAAAACATCCAGTGTGTGTGTATACGATCAGGTATGATGTTGTATCGTTCAGGTAGTGTAAGGGTTACGCCCGCTTCAACAGTGACAGACCAAACTCCCCGTTTAACGCACCGCAAACAACCGCAAAGAGTTGTCAATAGTTGACACACTCATGACATAAATTTTATTGCTTTATGCGTCAATCTTGTTGTATTGATGACTGTGCTCATGCGCACATTGGCCCATTGTTGGCCTAGTAGGCTTTAATGATTACCTTAGATCAGGCATGTCCAAACTGCGACCCTCCAGCTGTTGCAAAACTACAACTCCCAGCATGCCCTAATAGCTGTACGCTATGCAAGCATGCTGGGAGTTGTAGTATTTGCAACAGCTGAGGACCTCAGTTTACATCTCCCTTAGATGATCACAAAGAAAATTAATGTTTTTTTTTTTTTAAATTATCCAGCCGATCGCTTTTGGTCTGTTCACAATGAAGCAATGACCTTATCATCTGGGGTGTGCCAACATTGCCAACACACTCATAAAGGTTTGAATTTGAATATAGGTTGGGTAGCGTTCCAGTTAGTGGACGCGGGTCTCAGGGAATGGTTCCTTAAGCCAAATGTTCATGTAGAAAAAGAATGGTTCCTGGACACCACTTTACTTTGTTCAATATAGGTTTATTTCATACATAGATAGCGGAATGCCAGTAATAAAAGGTCGACGTTTCGGCATAGACGCCTTCATCAGAACACTGGGAGTGCCGCAGTATGGGAATGAGTAGATGGCTCTATGGCCTCGATGGCTAGTTTGGTGGGGCAGTATCTCTGCCGCTTAGGCCTCGGTCTTATGCTCTTGTGGAGCGTTCTACATCGGTAAGACGATCCGACCGATGTATGAGCGCTTCAGGGAGCATATAAACTCGATTAGAACAGGAATCGGCCGAACACGATTGATAGATCATGTTAGAGATAAGCACCAGAGCAATGTGTCTTGCCTCAAATTTGCTGGAATCGAAACGGTTAATCCAGCAGAACAGGGAGGAGATAGACATCGCTGCCTGTTGCAACGAGAAGCAGCGTGTATCATTAAAACAAATGCAACTGGTCCCCTGGGACTAAATGAAAAGAATGAATTACATGCCTTTTTGTAAGAACGTTATGTTTATAATATGTGAATTTACCTAAGTATTATGTGACTATTAACTGTTTGATGTTGGAGCTTTTAGTATACAGGTGATGAGTGTGGGCGGGTCCTGGTTCTGCCTCGCAAGGTGTGCTCACCGGCAATCAGGACTGACGCCTTCTTATGATGCGCCAGTTGTGCGCCACCTATAGTATTGGCCAGAAGAGGCGCCACTAGGCGCGAAGCGGCCGTCGCTTTTCCTGCTTACACTCCGTGTTGCCGCCCGCCCCAGCCTGATTCACCTTTTTCTATTTATGACAATAAAGAAGATGCAAGTATGTGGTGAGTGCCGCCTTCCTTTATTTTCTTCTCTTCATCGTGTTCAAGTTACTAAGTATCTTTGGCTGAGCACCACACTTACACATACGAAGAGACTCTGACTACGCGTGCAGTGTGAATTGTGACGTACAAGACCATTTTCGCAGTGCCGCTCATTCGTTAATCTTACTGCCTGTTTCATTTGGACTTTATACTTACTGAGCTGAGCTCGCTAGGCCTGAGTATCGTCACGAACAAATAAAAATAAAAATATTATTACTTCACCACGATGGCCGAGTCTGCAGATCAGAGTCTGAACATGGGCCGAGAGGGGCGGAGGCTTTTCACGGAGTGTAATAGCAGAGATTCGCTCCAGTCAATGAGCACGAGGGCTCTTGAAAATAAAGTTACAAATTCAGCGGACAGAGAGGTTCGCTCTTTTTGGACAGTAAATTCACTACGCTCTTATATAGACAGCGGCAGAGTTCCCAGAGGACTACGTGTTTACAAAGAAATCCTTCAGTATGAAGAAGATGAAACATTTAGTAGCCAGTGGAAAAGTTTGTTCATGGACTTCTCGCTACAAGTATTAGCCCTAATCCTTAAAAGGGAAGAGATCGAATATCAAAAAATAAAGGAAGAATTGACACGGGCCAGGAATGAATTAAGCAGTAGACTCACTGAAAACCTTCTGACGGCGTTTGAAAAAGAATTAACCGTAAATTAGTTATCACCCAAGCAGAGGTGAAGGAAAGAAAAAGAGATAAATTTATCAGGGATAAAGCCGATTACGAGAAAGGTAACATTTTCGATTGGAATAAGAGAAAAACACGGAGAAGGAGGATACAAAGAAAATACCGAGAGGAATTGGACCACCGACTCAGACTCTAGTGCATCAGATGATCCAACGCCTTCCCAGGAGTCCACCCCGGCAAAAAGACCCTTTAGGGGGCGTACTAGAAGGGGTAGGGGCAGGAGAAGGAAAATATCCCAGAAAATCTACCAGGAACAAGAAGCAGGTGTCATGGAGACGGTGAATGACCCCCGACCTGAAGTGGACAGTCCTAATTTGGTTGTGAATCTTACTAAACAGGACATACCTGAAGCGTGCATGCAGGCTCTGAATCATGGGTTGGGCTTTTGCCCGGTCAGGATTTTAATCCTGTAGCCTTCAAGCTGATTTATATAGAGCAATACGTAGACTGTCCCTTCAGAAGATACACAGTGACAATTTAGCAACGAATATAATAAAAAAGATGGACTGGTCCCGGTCAAGGGTAACCCCTACACATTCTTCCCATCTGGTTCATTTAGTACTAGCGAATTGGAGTGTATTGGTTTTTGGCAGATGTGTCTTATTGTGATGATTGCTGTGAGGAGCGCTTCACAGGTGGTTTAAAATCTACCTGGTGTCCCCCCTTGCCAGCGGGGAGTGGTATTGACATCTTTTATCAGCGCGTGTTACGTGACATGCAAGCCTTGATATATCCTACTTCTGCAAAAAATCTAACTCCTACACAGGAAAAAGCAGTTAAATGGCTGCATGATCAACGCGAGATAGTTGTCAAGCCCGCTGACAAGGGAAATATTGTACTCCTCACACAAGAAGATTATATGCAAGAGGCCATGAGGCAGTTAAATGATGAGACGGTATATAAAAAACTTCAAGCTGATCCAACCGCAGCCACCCTGTGTTCCCTACAAAAATTCTAGATAAATACAAAGATTTAGACTTTTTCTCCGACACATTCGCAGAAAAGCTATTACCATCTTACCCTAAAAACCGCAGTGGTATTGTCTTCCTAAATTGCACAAGTCACGAACCCGACCACCCGGCAGACCCATTGTGGCCGGGATCGGTTCCGTGACAGAACCTCTTTCCAAATATGTGGATTGGCTACTGCGCCCCTTGTTAAAACACGCGCCCTCCTATTTAAAGGACACAAATGCGTTCCTAGCTGCAATAGAGGGTATGCATTGGCAGGAAGATTATCTACTCCTGTCGATGGATGTCGAGTCTATACACCCGCATCCCACAGGATGCGGGTGTGCAAGCGATCAGACACGCCCTCGTAAGCACTGAAAAAAGCCAGATATTTTTGGATTTTGTTGAAGAGGCTCTTACATTCATATTGGGTAATAATAACTTTGTATTTAACAACCAATGGTACACACAATTATCGGGGACCGCGATGGGTACCCGGTATCCTGTACTTTTGCTAATATTTTCTTAGCGGTGTTTGAAGAAAGATATATTTTTAATATTGCCAACCCTTTTGTTGGTCATATTAAGGTATATCTTCGTTATGTGGATGATATTTTTGTGATTTGGCAAGGCTCCGAACAGGCTTGTGACGAATTTGTCCAATATATGAATAACAACACAATGAACATGTTGTTCACCTCCATTGTAGGTGGGCACAGTTTAGATTTCTTAGATGTGAAAGTAGAGATAATAGATGGGACCTTTGTCACATCCTGTTATCGGAAGCCAACCGCAACAAATTCGTTGCTTCATTATCACAGCTACCATCCTCCCAATCTACGAAACTCTATACCTTATGGCCAATTTGTCAGACTGAGGAGAATTAATAGCACAGAAGAATCCTTTCGGGTTCAAGCGAGGGACTTGAGCGATAGGCTGCGGCAAAGAGGATACCCGGATAAAGTCATCAAATCTGCCTTTAGGCGAGCCTCGAGGTTAGATAGAAGAATTTTACTGAAGAACAAGAAAAACAACCAAAAGAGAACAGGAAGATAGATTTACATTTGCATTCCAGTACAGTCCAGCATGCAATATTATCAAGGAAATAATAGAACAAAATTGGGACATATTAAAAGATGAGGAGGGATTGCAGGCGTTACAGCAAAAAAACCGAGAATTACCTATAAACGGTTGTCGTACCATAGGTGACAGTGTGGTAGCCAGTAGGTTCGTAGAATACAAAGAAAAAAAGAAAAACACGCGATTGGCTGAGTGACATGAGACCGAGTGGCAACTATAGTTGTGGCGATTGCAACTTTTGTCAGTACATTAAACGTACAAAATATCTAAACCTCGGTGGCAGCGAGTTTTTGTCACCCAGCTAATCACATGTAGAACCACGTTTGTAGTCTATGTCATTTTATGCTCTTGTGGAGCGTTCTACATCGGTAAGACGATCCGACCGATGTATGAGCGCTTCAGGGAGCATATAAACTCGATCAGAACAGGAATCGGCCGAACACGATTGATAGATCATGTTAGAGATAAGCACCAGAGCAATGTGTCTTGCCTCAAATTTGCTGGAATCGAAGCGGTTAATCCAGCAGAACAGGGAGGAGATAGACATCGCTGCCTGTTGCAACGAGAAGCAGCGTGTATCATTAAAACAAATGCAACTGGTCCCCTGGGACTAAATGAAAAGAATGAATTACATGCCTTTTTGTAAGAACGTTATGTTTATAATATGTGAATTTACCTAAGTATTATGTGACTATTAACTGTTTGATGTTGGAGCTTTTAGTATACAGGTGATGAGTGTGGGCGGGTCCTGTTCTGCCTCGCAAGGTGTGCTCACCGGCAATCAGGACTGACGCCTTCTTATGATGCGCCAGTTGTGCGCCACCTATAGTATTGGCCAGAAGAGGCGCCACTAGGCGCGAAACGGCCGTCGCTTTCCTGCTTACACTCCGTGTAGCCGCCCGCCCCAGCCTGATTCACCTTTTTCTATTTATGACAATAAAGAAGATGCAAGTATGTGGTGAGTGCCGCCTTCCTTTATTTTCTTCTCTTCATCGTGTTCAAGTTACTAAGTATCTTTGGCTGAGCACCACACTTACACATACGAAGAGACTCTGACTACGCGTGCAGTGTGAATTGTGACGTACAAGACCATTTTTGCAGTGCCGCTCATTCGTTAATCTTACTGCCTGTTTCATTTGGACTTTATACTTACTGAGCTGAGCTCGCTCGGCCTGAGTATCGATCACGAACAAATAAAAATAAAAATATTATTACTTCACCACGATGGCCGAGTCTGCAGATCAGAGTCTGAACATGGGCCGAGAGGGGCGGAGGCTTTTTTCACGGAGTGTAATAGCAGAGATTCGCTCCAGTCAATGAGCACGAGGGCTCTTGAAAATAAAGTTACAAATTCAGCGGACAGAGAGGTTCGCTCTTTTGGACAGTAAATTCACTACGCTCTTATATAGACAGCGGCAGAGTTCCCAGAGGACTACGTGTTTACAAAGAAATCCTTCAGTATGAAGAAGATGAAACATTTAGTAGCCAGTGGAAAAGTTTGTTCATGGACTTCTCGCTACAAGTATTAGCCCTAATCCTTAAAAGGGAAGAGATCGAATATCAAAAAATAAAGGAAGAATTGACACGGGCCAGGAATGAATTAAGCAGTAGACTCACTGAAAACCTTCTGACGGCGTTTGAAAAAGAATTAACCGTAAATTAGTTATCACCCAAGCAGAGGTGAAGGAAAGAAAAAGAGATAAATTTATCAGGGATAAAGCCGATTACGAGAAAGGTAACATTTTCGATTGGAATAAGAGAAAAACACGGAGAAGGAGGATACAAAGAAAATACCGAGAGGGAATTGGACCACCGACTCAGACTCTAGTGCATCAGATGATCCAACGCCTTCCCAGGAGTCCACCCGGCAAAAGACCCTTTAGGGGGCGTACTAGAAGGGGTAGGGGCAGGAGAAGGAAAATATCCCAGAAAATCTACCAGGAACAAGAAGCAGGTGTCATGGAGACGGTGAATGACCCCCGACCTGAAGTGGACAGTCCTAATTTGGTTGTGAATCTTACTAAACAGGACATACCTGAAGCGTGCATGCAGGCTCTGAATCATGGGTTGGGCTTTTGCCCGGTCCAGGATTTTAATCCTGTAGCCTTCAAGCTGATTTATATAGAGCAATACGTAGACTGTCCCTTCAGAAGATACACAGTGACAATTTAGCAACGAATATAATAAAAAAGATGGACTGGTCCCGGTCAAGGGTAACCCCTACACATTCTTCCCATCTGGTTCATTTAGTACTAGCGAATTGGAGTGTATTGGTTTTTGGCAGATGTGTCTTATTGTGATGATTGCTGTGAGGAGCGCTTCACAGGTGGTTTAAAATCTACCTGGTGTCCCCCTTGCCAGCGGAGAGTGGTATTGACATCTTTTATCAGCGCGTGTTACGTGACATGCAAGCCTTGATATATCCTACTTCTGCAAAAAATCTAACTCCTACACAGGAAAAAGCAGTTAAATGGCTGCATGATCAACGCGAGATAGTTGTCAAGCCCGCTGACAAGGGGAAATATTGTACTCCTCACACAAGAAGATTATATGCAAGAGGCCATGAGGCAGTTAAATGATGAGACGGTATATAAAAAACTTCAAGCTGATCCAACCGCAGCCACCCTGTGTTCCCTACAAAAAATTCTAGATAAATACAAAGATTTAGACTTTTTCTCCGACACATTCGCAGAAAAGCTATTACCATCTTACCCTAAAAAACCGCAGTGGTATTGTCTTCCTAAATTGCACAAGTCACGAACCCGACCACCCGGCAGACCCATTGTGGCCGGGATCGGTTCCGTGACAGAACCTCTTTCCAAATATGTGGATTGGCTACTGCGCCCCTTGTTAAAACACGCGCCCTCCTATTTAAAGGACACAAATGCGTTCCTAGCTGCAATAGAGGGTATGCATTGGCAGGAAGATTATCTACTCCTGTCGATGGATGTCGAGAGTCTATACACCCGCATCCCACAGGATGCGGGTGTGCAGGCGGTCAGACACGCCCTCGTAAGCACTGAAAAAAGCCAGATATTTTTGGATTTTGTTGAAGAGGCTCTTACATTCATATTGGGTAATAATAACTTTGTATTTAACAACCAATGGTACACACAATTATCGGGGACCGCGATGGGTACCCCGGTATCCTGTACTTTTGCTAATATTTTCTTAGCGGTGTTTGAAGAAAGATATATTTTTAATATTGCCAACCCTTTTGTTGGTCATATTAAGGTATATCTTCGTTATGTGGATGATATTTTTGTGATTTGGCAAGGCTCCGAACAGGCTTGTGACGAATTTGTCCAATATATGAATAACAACACAATGAACATGTTGTTCACCTCCATTGTAGGTGGGCACAGTTTAGATTTCTTAGATGTGAAAGTAGAGATAATAGATGGGACCTTTGTCACATCCTGTTATCGGAAGCCAACCGCAACAAATTCGTTGCTTCATTATCACAGCTACCATCCTCCCAATCTACGAAACTCTATACCTTATGGCCAATTTGTCAGACTGAGGAGAATTAATAGCACAGAAGAATCCTTTCGGGTTCAAGCGAGGGACTTGAGCGATAGGCTGCGGCAAAGAGGATACCCGGATAAAGTCATCAAATCTGCCTTTAGGCGAGCCTCGAGGTTAGATAGAAGAATTTTACTGAAGAACAAGAAAAACAACCAAAAGAGAACAGGAAGATAGATTTACATTTGCATTCCAGTACAGTCCAGCATGCAATATTATCAAGGAAATAATAGAACAAAATTGGGATATATTAAAAGATGAGGAGGGATTGCAGAGCGTTACAGCAAAAAAACCGAGAATTACCTATAAACGGTGTCGTACTATAGGTGACAGTGTGGTAGCCAGTAGGTTCGTAGAATACAAAGAAAAAAGAAAAACACGCGATTGGCTGAGTGACATGAGACCGAGTGGTAATTATAGTTGTGGCGATTGTAACTTTTGTCAGTACATTAAACGTACAAAATATCTAAACCTCGGTGGCAGCGAGTTTTTGTCACCCAGCTAATCACATGTAGAACCACGTTTGTAGTCTATGTCATTTTATGCTCTTGTGGAGCGTTCTACATCGGTAAGACGATCCGACCGATGTATGGCGCTTCAGGGAGCATATAAACTCGATTAGAACAGGAATCGGCCGAACACGATTGATAGATCATGTTAGAGATAAGCACCAGAGCAATGTGTCTTGCCTCAAATTTGCTGGAATCGAAGCGGTTAATCCAGCAGAACAGGGGAGGAGATAGACATCGCTGCCTGTTGCACCGAGAAGCAGCGTGTATCATTAAAACAAATGCAACTGGTCCCCTGGGACTAAATGAAAAGAATGAATTACATGCCTTTTTGTAAGAACGTTATGTTTATAATATGTGAATTTACCTAAGTATTATGTGATTATTAACTGTTTGATGTTGGAGCTTTTAGTATACAGGTGATGAGTGTGGGCGGGTCCTGGTTTGCCTCACAAGGTGTGCTCACCGGCAATCAGGACTGACGCCTTCTTATGATGCGCCAGTTGTGCGCCACCTACAGTATTGGCCAGAAGAGGTACAGTATTGGCCAGAAGAGGCGCCACTAGGCGCGAACACGGCCGTCGCTTTTCCTGCTTACACTCCGTGTAGCCGCCCGCCCCAGCCTGATTTACCTTTTTGTATTGATGTCAATAAAGAAGATGCAAGTATGTGGTGAGTGCCGCCTTCCATTATTTTTCTTCTCTTCATCGTGTTCAAGTTACTAAGTATCTTTGGCTGAGCACCACACTTACACATACGAAGAGACTCTGACTACGCGTGCAGTGTGAATTGCGACGTACAAGACCATTCACGCAGTGCCGCTCATTCGTTAATCTTACTGCCTATGTATGAAATAAACCTATATTGAACAAAGTAAAGTGGTGTCCAGGAACCATTCTTTTTCTACACTCATAAAAGTGATCGCTTCATTGTGTTCCGCAAGCCCCTTCACCACAACAAGGTAACGATCACGAAGGGGAATTGACACATGTATGTGCCTTTTTTTTGTTTTGTTTTTGCAGCCACAGTGCAGCACCAGAGGCTAGAAAAATTAGGCATGTACACATTCCATAGCAGCGGCCGGAAACAATTGATGTTTTCCAGGCAGAAGGTGTCCTAAAACATTGCGGCTTGAACCCTAGTTGGTGGCGGAGAAGTCACGCAAGTCATCCGGCATGCAGAGATTAAATACAGCAGCGTGGGGACCAGGGGCGGACTGACCATTAGGGCACTCGGGCATGGACCGAGGGCCCGTGGCCAGTAGGGGGCCCATCCCCAGGGCAGACGCGGCGGCAGGGGACATCAGGAGATGACCGCTTCCAATGCGCTCATCTCCATGCAGCGGCAAAGGAGGGAGAGGAGTGTCCTCTACCTGTTCCTCTGATAGGCTGCCAGCACTGGGCCGGCAGCCTATCAGAGGCCGGTGCAGGTGGCGCAATGACGTAATCGCGCCGCCGGAGCAGTACAGCTTGAGACACATGCCGGAAGAGGCCTGCATCGCATCGCTGGAGGTAAGTATAAGTGTTTTTTTTTTTTTTTTTCTTGGGGCTACTGGCACTTAAGGGGGACTAATGGCACTTAAGGGGGCTGCTACTGGCACATAAGGGGCGGCTAGTGGCACATAAGGGGGCTACTGGCACATAAGGGGGCTACTGGCACATAAAAGGGACGGCTACTGACACATGAGGGGGGACTAATAACACATGAGGGCGCCTAATGGCACATAAGGGGGACTACTGGCACATAAGGGGGCTACTGGCACATGAGGCGCCCCTCATGTGTTGATTAGTCCCCCCTCATGTTGTAGTCCCTGGCATAGGGGCACTACTGGCACTTAAGGGGGCTGCTACTGGCACATAAGGGGACAGCTACTGGCACATAAGGGGGATGGCTACTGGCACATAAGGGGACTACTGGCACATAAGGGGACTAATGGCACATAAGAGGGCTACTGGCACATGAGGGGCCTAATGGCACATGAAGGGCCTAATGGCACATAAGGGGGCCTAATGGCACATGAGGGGGCCTAATGGCACATGAGGGCCTAATGGCACATAAGGGGGCCTTCTGGCACATAAGGGGTGGCTACTGGCACATAAGGTAGGATGGCTACTGGCACATAAGGGGACTTCTGGCACATGAGGGGGGACTAATGGCACATGAGGGGGGACTAATGGCACATGAGGGGGACTAATGGCACATGAGGGGCCTTCTGGCACATAAGGCGTGCATTCTGGCACATAAGGGAGGCCTTCTGGCACATAAGGGGGCTACTGGCACATAAGGGGGCTACTGGCACATAAGGGGGCTGCTACTGGCACATAAGGGGCTGCTACTGGCACATAAGGGGACAGTTACTGGCACATAAGGGGTGACATGCTACTGGCACATAAGGGGACTAATGGCACATAAGGGGGACTAATGGCACATAAGGGGGGACTAATGGCACATAAGGGGGCTACTGGCACATAAGGGAGACGGCTACTGGCACGTGGGGGGCGGCTACTGGCACATAAGGGGCGGCTACTGGCACATAAGGGGGCGGCTACTGGCACATAAGAGGGACTAATGGCACATAAGGAGGACTAATGGCACATAAGTGGGGGATGGTTAGTGGCTCAAAAGTGGGGACTACTGGCACATAAGGGGGACTACTGGCACATAAGGGGGGAGGCTACTGGCACATAAGGAGGGACGGCTACTGGCACATAAGGAGGGGACGGCTACTGGCACATAAGGAGGGACGGCTACTGGCACATAAGGAGGACGGCTACTGGCACATAAGGAGAGATGGCTACTGGCACATAAGAGGGACGGCTACTGGCACATAAGGAGGACGGCTACTGGCACATAAGGAGGGACGGCTACTGGCACATAAGGAGGGACGGCTACTGGCACATAAGGAGGGACGGCTACTGGCACATAAGTTGGGAAGGCTACTGGCACATAAGGGGGCACTACTGGCACATATGGGGGGGCTACTGGCACATAATAAGGGGAGCTACTGGCACATGAGGGAAGCTACAAGAGAAGCACTTATTACTGGCATATGGGGGAGAGGCACAAGAGAGGCACTTATTACTGGCACATGTGGTGGCATGGAGAGGCACGTGTTACTGGCACATTATTATGGGGCACTATGGGGGCTTCTACTGAGGCCACAAAGAATGGGTATTTTATATGGGGGGCTCTCTGTGGTACTAGTATTACCAGGGGTATTATCTCTTTCTGCAGTGTAGTATTGGGGAGCACAGCGGCACAGTATTGGGGGTAGTAGGATGATTTGTCCAGAAGATGGGAGGATGATGGAAAAGTAGTAAACTAAGATTTTCTTTTTGTTAAACTGCAGAGATGGAAAATGGTGACAACATGGCGGTCTGGTCTGAAGGTCTGAAAGGAAAAAACGAGGACAGAAAACATCTACATCAAAGAAGGACGTAATAGGTTAGTGCCCTGTATTTCTGCAGTGATGGGATCAGAGGCATAACGATGGCGGTGTGACCAGGTAGTGGAGGTGGGATATAGGTGTGGCTGGAGGTATAGCACGGGGACAAGCCTTTAAATGGAAACATACTGGTAACTCTAGACATGTGGGTCGGGGTCGCGCCAAGGTTCAAACAACAGTTCAGGGTGGTGCGGATAATATCACAAATAGTACCACCAGTGATGGTTTTTTATCAGAGTCCGGCGAAGACGTCGAGTCAGGAGAGGATTACGTAAATCCAAAAAAACGAGCATATGGTGCCCAGAGATATCCCCACAAGACGCAACAGTCTCAACCATCAACCCGTCGCAGGCGGTATTAGCCGCTCCAACTGTCATGGAGACCTCAACCAGGGAGGACACCTTGAAAATCATCAATCTTTCTTCTCATACTCTCACACAGGTGGAACAATCTGTCCTTTCTAAGGGCCTTTCTTTTTCTCCCATGTCTAAGCTCGATAAATTTGAATTCATCAAGGATGTATATCTTTTTTGCAGGCAGCTGTGTTTTAGAAAATTGTATTCACAGCCTTCAACTTTATCTATGTTCCCAGAGGACGAAAGACGTGTTCTCTTGGATCTGATGGATTTACTACGTGAGGGGACTCTAGTACAGGTAGGCGCACCTTCACACTGAGGAAACCATCTGACATTACCTCCCAGTCTGAGCCTCTTTCCAAATGTTCACTTTTTTTCCAGGCTATGGTGCAAGAAATTCAACAACTAAAGACTAATAATGTTAGCCACGCCAACCTGAGGCTTGATGAGCAACGTGCTCTCAGGAATTTACAGAGCAACCCAGCCTTTGTAATTAAAGAAGCCGATAAGGGAGGTAATGTCGTTTTGTGGGGCACGGAACTTTATATGCGGAAGCAAAAAGACAATTAAGTAATCGCAAATTTTATACTCCTTACCATCTGACCCTACACAGGTTTTCTCAGTAAGTTGTTGAGGCTTCTTGATTCAGCTGCCTGCATGCACATTATCACTTCCAAAGAACAGGAATTTTTGGAAGTAAAGTCTCCAGTGGTACCCACGTTTTACATGTTGCCTAAGGTACATAAGGACCTGGTGGATCCACCAGGTCGTCCCATTAGTGGCAGGAGTTGGGGGCTCTGTGAACAGGCCAGCACGTACTTAGATTTTTTCTTGCAACCTTTCGTTCTAGGACTCAAATCTCATCTTCGTGACTCGATGCAGCTTATTGAAACTCTAGAGAAGTTTCGCTTTCCACCTGGCACCTTGATCCTGACTTGCGATGTCGAATCTTTATATTCCATTATCTCTCATGATGATGGCATTTCTGCGGTTAGATACTTTCTTTCCAAATCACACACGGGTGATCCAGCTCATCACACGTTTTTGGTGAGCCTTTTGCATTTTGTACTACATCATAATTATTTTGTCTTTGATCGTGTCTTCTATAAACAAGTATCTGGGACTGCCATGGGGGCACGCTGTGCGCCCTCCTATGCGAACCTCTTTTTGGGTTGGTGGGAGGAGACACAGGTGTACCCCTTGGCCGAATATAATGAACATGTACTCGGTTGGTACCGGTACATAGATGATCTTCTGATTTTTTGGCATGGAACACGACAACAATGCATTGAATTTGTTCAGCGGCTTAATCGAAATGCTCATAATATCTCTCTTACCCACAGGACGTCGGAAGAATCCATTGATTTCTTGGATTTAAGAATTATTCTCAATGGAGACAGGATCCAGACCTCACTCTTTAGAAAACAAACGGCTACGAATGGCTTACTACAGTATAGCAGCTCTTATCCCCCTCATCTCCGGAACAGTATCCCCAAGGGACAGTTCTTGAGGATCCGTCGACTCGTAATTGTTCGGTTGATCAAGATTTCAAGGACACATCCAAAGACTTGACCACCCGTTTCCGGGCTAGAGGTTACCCGAAGAAGGTGGTGGCCCGGGCTTATGAACATGCCAATGTAGTGGCACGCAAGGATCTCTTGCAACCAAAATTCAGGACACAATCTAACAGGGTCCGGCTGATCACCAGATACAACAACCAGTGGCAGGACTTGTATAAAATGCTACACACTCATTGGTATTTATTGTCCACTGACACAAAACTTTTGGAACATATTGACCCACGCCCACACCTTACAGCACGTCGTGCTCCTAATTTGAAGGACATGTTAACGCGAAGCCATTTTCAGAGGCCCTCTTCATCCTTGGGACGTGGAATTAGGTTACAGGGAACATTTCCTTGTGGCAATTGCAATGTATGTCACCTGATGATTGGCAGAGACTCCTTTGATCTACCTGGGGACCGCACGTTTACTCTCAGGCAATATCTGAATTGCCGCACCAGAAATGTGGTTTATGGGCTTCTATGTAAATGTGACAAGGTATATGTTGGTCAGACCGGACAAGAATTAAGAAGGAGAATACAACAGCACCTCTCTGCAATTGCTTTGGCCAGACGTGACAGGGAACGGGGTGATAAAGCCCTTACCTCAGTGGCTATGCATTTCTTGAATGAGCATCAGTGCAATACCCGGGGCCTTTAGGGTTGTTGGTCTTTCTAAGATCTGTGAAAACATCAGAGGAGGTTCAATTACCTCCCAATTATTACGCACAGAATCCAGATGGATTTTCACTTTAAATTCTCTTACCCCCAATGGCCTTAATGAGGAACTCACCTTCGTGGGCTTCTATGGTTAGTTGGTTCACTTTTATTTCACTTTTACCCCCTTCTTTTTTTTTTTTTTTTTTTTTTCATTTTTTAGGGGGCTTTTTGGCTGCTTGTCAGCCCTTACTCACAGGTCAACACAGGACACATTCGTTCACGCATTATAACACTAGTACAACACATGTACACACACATATTACGTTCATACACAAGAATATACAAAATAAAAAATTAAATATAAAAGTAATTTATTTATATTTATTTTAATTTTTTTTTTCTCCCCCCCCCATAATATTTTGATTTTGATGAGCTTATTATATGAATTATTATTGTACTATTTTTAATGTATTTATTATCATGAATTTATAACTAGTGATTCTGTGAATCAATCGATATGATCGATATTCAATACATATCAGTCATTATTAGATCTTGATGGGGTTACAGATTCTAGATTTATAGATTTTAGTATTCTAAATTCGTGATAAATGATGTATATATAACAATATATTTAAAAATTGTTTGATTACTTTCGTACACTTGCACATGTCACTTTGCACTTGTCACTTTGCACTTTGCACGTTTGCACTTGCACTTTAAGTAGGTTTAGATCATAGTGGGCCCGCTACATTTATAGTATTTTGTTTTTCTTTATGCAATATATTTCATGCTATTCTCTGGACATTTTTCATCCTTCATGTAATATATTTCATGTTACGTTTTAGATATTATTTACCCTCTATGTATGTCTATTTAGACTGGCTTCCGGTATTTGGAACGCATTTTGCGTTCCAACGGAGGTCAGGTGACCAATAGTTTTTACATATAACAATTATCATCTCGGGTATTCTCCATATGGGCTAATTTGGATGGTCTCCCGGTATTTTGAACGCATTCTGCGCCTCAACGGAGGTCAGGTGACCGATGCTTCCGGCACATGACACGCAGATGCGTTCCATTCAGTGTCACTGGCCTATTTCCGGTCACCTCACTTCCGGTACACGCGATTACATGCGCCCTGGCATACAACATGCCGCTGTTTAAGTGTGAATAATATGGGCAGGTGAGAATTGTTTGGCCATCTATTTTACATATATAAGGATTGATGCACATTGAGCAGATCACCCCTGACGAAGCCGGACGTTGCCGGCGATACGCGTGGGGCTCTTTTTGTCGGCGGTTGTCCACATGGGGGTACCTGGCACAGACTTTTGACTGATCGCTTTCATTTATACTTGTGTGGTTAGGTATGGTTTCCTGTACCATGTTGTTACTTGTATTCAGTTTGTATATGTGTCTGTACTGCCAGTATATTGCACTTTGATACCTTCTTTATTATATTGTGCCCTGGACTCCGCCGTTGTGCAGGGTTATCTCACCCGCACTTGTCCAATATTGTATACAATTTTTAATGTTTTTTGTGTGTCTTCCTATGTGTCTCTACTAATAAATTAATATTTTATAGTTATTTGACTGGATGTGCATTTAAGTAATAGTCCTCTTGGACTCTCTTGTGGTCCCTTTTACTTGATGTGGCTGGAGGTATAGCATGGGCGTGGCTGGAGGTAGGGCATGGGTGGGGCCTGGAAGGGGGCCCTTGATTTATTTTGCCCGGGGGCCCTGAGGGTTCTCAGTCCGCCCCTGGTGGGGACCATTTTTAGCCCAAGGCACCTCATCAGGCCTTTTTTAGTCAAATGCATCCCCCACTGTCAGTCCCTTCGGGATCCATGCCTCATTCATCTTGATAAAGGTGATGTAATCTAGACTTTTTTTGAACTAGGCGACTTCTCTTCTCGGTGACAAAACGTCCTGCTGCGATGAAGGTCCTTTCTGACTTAAAGAGGGGCAGGCCAGAACTTCTATCACAAATTGGGATAGCTCAGGCCACAGGTCAAGCCATCAAACCCAGTAGTCAAGGGGTTCATTGCTCCTCAAAGTGTCAATATCTGCAGTTAAGAAGAGGTAGTCTGCTACCTGTCGGTCGAGTCGTTCTCTGAGGGTGGACCCTGAAGGGCTGAGGCGATGCGTAGGACTTAAAAAGCTCCGCATGTCCTCCATCAACAACACGTCTGTAAAGCGTCCTGTCCTTGCCGGCGTGGTCGTGGTAGGAGGAGGATTACTTTCACCTCTTCCCCGGTTAGATTTCCATTGTGCTGTGACATCACCCTTATACGCTGTGTAAAGCATACTTTTTAACTTGTTTTGGAACTGCTGCATCCTTTCCGACTTCCGGTAATTTGGTAACATTTCAGCCACTTTCTGCTTATACTGGGGGTCTAGTAGCGTGGCCACCCAGTACAAGTCGTTCTCCTTAAGCCTTTTTATACGAGGGTAGAAAAAAAAAGAAAAAAAGGAAAAGAAAGTGACTCCTAAAAATGTTAATTTTTATTAGTATGCCATTAAAATCATACCCAAATTGTTAATCCCACCCTGAAGGACCTAGAGACATGGGGAGGGTACACTGGGTAGGATGATTCCTCAAGGGGGCTATACCATGGGGATAAATAATATCTCTCCCTTATACTGCCCCTATGTACATCTTTGCCCGAGGGCAACCCCTGATGGTGGGGTCCCCCCGTCCTCGTGCCTACCCTAAGTGACCCTTTAAATAACCCTATGCCTACCCAGTAGTCCACATCTAAGTGCAATAAAGTCAGCTCAGCCACAGTCGGCCTATCAGATGGAGGCTTCTACACAAATAAACCTTGTGTGGTTTTCAGCCCCATAAAATGTAGTTTATATCCTTATAAGCCCCGACGCGTTTCCCCAAAATAATTGGGTTCATCAGGGGCAATGACTTCAGATGCGTCAAATATGTCACTTCAGATCGTCAGAAATGTCACCACCAGAAGCCTCATCTCAACCAGAGCCCGGGTGCCGAAGAGGATAGTCATAGATATCATTTGTCAGATACACGGACACCTGTAAATCAGATATATGCAGAAAAAGAAGGAGAAGGTAGATATTACTTACTATTTGGAGGCGGTATGGTTGGGTAGTCAGTAGGGTGTATAAACACTTACCCTTTCCTCATAGATAGACTGGCTTTCGACAGTAGGACGGAGGTGACTGATGTTGCACCTGCCGTAACTGGGCGCTACCGCCCTATTTAAAATGCAAGCCCCGCCCCAAGTATCCTTACCACCAATCGCCGGCTGGTAATAGTGGCGTTAACATCGCTTCCTATCGGTGGAACGCACATTACGTCTTCCGGTATCATAAGTGTTGGGTGACGTGATTCACGTCACTTCATGCAGTCAAAGGTATGCGCCCAATTATCCGGTCACATGACCAGATACGGCCAGTTGCGTCACATCCGACCCATGGGACGCAACCACGTACTGAGCGCGCACCCATCTCATACAAGATATGTCATATCCGGTCAATGAGACGCAGGTGCGTTCCACCGAATTGCATACATCGCCTGTCCCAGATGAATACTATTAAACTTCGGTCCGAGCGTTATTATGTGTGGGTATAACAATGAAGTCAGACCATATCGATACAATATGATAAAGTTTGTTGTTGGGGTGGTCATATAATAAATACGTGAGCACCCCTCAATCATGAACCGAATTGAGCATTACAAGATGCTCAAGGCCAAAAAACATACACCCCAGCATTATCCCTAATTTTACTATCATGATTATGACAATCAGATGGATGCACCCTTAATCAAAATAGAGGAAAGGAGAGAATGTAATAACAAAGAACGTAATAAAGTCAATAAAGGGATACCCCTGTCATTTTTGTATATATATGGAAATCCTAATGTTCTTGTCAGAGGAAGCACTGGTAATCGAGGCGTTCATTAAGACCAGTAGGGGACTGGGACCGCAGATTGAAGATCCAAAAGGATTCCCTTTGGAGAATCCTTCGGTCCCAGTCACCATTTCTGGGTGACTGAGGGACCACTTCCAATACTGAAAACGCCAATGATCCAGGGTCTCCATCATGGACCTCTTTGACATGTTGTGCAATGGGGGTAACTTTCCCCTTTAGTATATCATTGACATGTTCCAGAATCCTTGTTCTTAGTTCCCTCTTAGTCTTGCCTATGTAGTCCAAGGGCAACTACATTGGCATATATACACCAGGCCCTTCGTCCGACAATTGACAAAGTCCCTTATTTCATGTCTCCAACCATTCGCGGATCCCTGTATGCATTTGGCAGTGTTAATATATTTACATGCCGTGCACCGTCCGCATTTAAAGAGGCCCTGAGGCTTACGGTCAAGCCAGGAACCCACTTTTTTAGGCGCCCTGTAGAGGCTTGTAACCAGACGGTCCGTAAGCTCTTACCCTTACGATGCACGTTATACTTGGATAGTCAGAGATTACATTTTTAAGGTCGGGTCTAGGCCTAAGATGGACCAGTGCTTTCCAAGGATCCCCCTAATCTCCTGATCACCGGAATCAAAAGTGGAGATTAATCTAATCTGCTTTGACCGATCTTCATTATGTGTCCTGGGTACCAAAAGTGACGCTCTGTCTACAGAGGTTGCCTGCCTGAAGGCCTCCCCAAGTAATTTCCTGGGGTAGCCCCTGTCGAGGAACCTCTTTCGGAGTTTCTTTGCTTCGTTTAGATAGTTGTTAAATGAGGAACAATTGCGACGTACCCTGAGGTACTGACTTTTGGGGATGCTCCTCTTTTGCATGTATGGATGATGACTGTTCCAAAGCAGTAGAGAGTTAGTTGCCGTGGCTTTCCTAAACAATGACGTTATAATTCTTTCCCCTTGCTTTATCACCTTGATGTCCAAAAAGGTGATCTGTCTTTCATCTATTTCATACGTGAATCTCAGACCTACTCGGTTGGTGTTAAGGTCCTGTATGAAATCTACAAACTCCATTTTGTACCCTCCCAGATCAGGAAGATGTCATCAATGTATCTTGTCCAGTATAAAATCTTACTGCACCACCAAGATTCCTGATCTGGGAAGACCACAGTATCCTCCCACCAGCCCAGGAAGAGATTTGCATACGATGGGGCACAGGGACTCCCCATCGCAGTCCCCCTGAGCTGGTGGAAGTATCTGGAGTTAAAGATGAAGGCATTATGAGTAAGAATAAACCGGAGTAAGGAAAGAACAAATTCATTGTGTGCAGTAAACTGCACCCCTCGTGTCTTGAGAAAATAAGCCACCGCAAGGACCCCTGCATCATGTGGGATGTTACTGTAAAGGGATTCAACGTCAATGCTGGCTAACCAACATGACGTTTTGATGGTTAAGGTATCTATTTTTCGTAAAAAGTCCATCGAATCACGAGTATATGATGGAAGTGCCGTCACAAAATTACATAATACCTGGTCGACATATGCCCCACTATTTTGGGTAAGGGAATCCACCCCTGATATTATGGGGCGTCCCTTTAGGGGAGAAATCCCCTTATGTACCTTGGGTAACGTGTAAAATGTGGCCAGTACCGGGTATCTCGGGAATAAGAAATTATATTCTGTGTGATTGATAACCTTACTATTCAAACCTTCATTAAGAAGAATCTCCAGTTCATCCCTATAGTTGTTCCAAAGCAGTAGAGAGTTAGTTGCCGTGGCTTTCCTAAACAATGACGTTATAATTCTTTCCCCTTGCTTTATCACCTTGATGTCCAAAAAGGTGATCTGTCTTTCATCTATTTCATACGTGAATCTCAGACCTACTCGGTTGGTGTTAAGGTCCTGTATGAAATCTACAAACTCCATTTTTGTACCCTCCCAGATCAGGAAGATGTCATCAATGTATCTTGTCCAGTATAAAATCTTACTGCACCACCAAGATTCCTGATCTGGGAAGACCACAGTATCCTCCCACCAGCCCAGGAAGAGATTTGCATACGATGGGGCACAGGGACTCCCCATCGCAGTCCCCTGAGCTGGTGGAAGTATCTGGAGTTAAAGATGAAGGCATTATGAGTAAGAATAAACCGGAGTAAGGAAAGAACAAATTCATTGTGTGCAGTAAACTGCACCCCTCGTGTCTTGAGAAAATAAGCCACCGCAAGGACCCCTGCATCATGTGGGATGTTACTGTAAAGGGATTCAACGTCAATGCTGGCTAACCAACATGACGTTTTGATGGTTAAGGTATCTATTTTTCGTAAAAAGTCCATCGAATCACGAGTATATGATGGAAGTGCCGTCACAAAATTACATAATACCTGGTCGACATATGCCCCACTATTTTGGGTAAGGGAATCCACCCCTGATATTATGGGGCGTCCCTTTAGGGGAGAAATCCCCTTATGTACCTTGGGTAACGTGTAAAATGTGGCCAGTACCGGGTATCTCGGGAATAAGAAATTATATTCTGTGTGATTGATAACCTTACTATTCAAACCTTCATTAAGAAGAATCTCCAGTTCATCCCTATAGTTGTTTGTCGGGTCCGCAGGTAGATTACAATACCATTCCCCATTATTCAAGATATCATAACACATCTTGAGATATATCTCATGACTCATTACAACAAGATTACCGCCCTTGTCAGAGGGTTTGATTACAATTGAGTCATCCCTCTCCAGTGATTTCAAAGCTCTCCACTCCTCTGTTGTTAAATTAGCGGATGGAGACCGTATTTTCGTCAAATTCTCTATATCTCTTGTCACCAGGGTCAGGAATATATCTATGTGGTCATAATTATAAGGGGGCGGCATTTTCTTACTCTTAGCTCGCAAGGCCGTGAATGGTCCCTCACCTACAGCTCTGTTGCTTTCCTCCCATAATTCCATTAATGACTCAACATTCGGGATATCCTCCTTATCTACCCCCAGGCTTAACAGCTTGTCTCTATCGGTATTGGTCATATATTTGTGCCACTTGAGTTTCCTGCAGAACAAATTCATGTCCTTAACCCAAGTAAAAGGGGTGAAGTTCATCGTTGGTACAAAAGACAAGCCCTTTTTAAGCACTTGTATCTCAACCATCGATAGAGATCTTGAGGATAGATTAATGACCTGGGTCTCATCCTCAAGGTCTAGAGTTCCCCGCCCCTGTTTCTTAGGGGATACGGGGGTTTCTGACCGGGATCTAAAAAATTCCCTTGTGAGGGCTGATTGGGCACAGATGATAATGAGGGCAAGGATGCAGTGGACGACAGTGCCGGTACGGAGGGAAACCCCCCCCGGGCGCCACGATAGCGTCCCCTGCCTCCACGCAGCCATCTCCTCTGGCCTTGTCTTTTATTCCCAAATTTTTCCCTTGACGTTGAGTCCTGAGCTTCGGTTTCTGAAAGATCTGAGGAAGAAATCTCAGAGGCTGATGGGGGTGCGTATGATGGTGTAAAATTATATGCCCTCTTTTCCCTGAACTCGTGCAGGTCACGCAGGAACTGTCTGTGTTTTCTGTCCTTAATCTGATTTTGAAATTTTTCTATCGAAGTCTGGAGGAATGCCTCCCTTTGTACAAACTCAGCTTCCCCTTTAAATTTTAGGGCGGCCTCTATGAGGACCTGTAAGTTCTCGGACGTTTTCCCAAAGTGATTCCTCTCCTCCTCAAGGAGTAACCGCATTCAATTCAGAGAACTTTTAGTCAGTTCCTCCTCCCACTTTTCCAGTAGAGGCACTGATTTAATTCGGTCCGCAGGAATCAATTTAATTCGCAGACCTTTTGGTATTATTGACTGGGCAATATAATTCTCTAAGGACTTCACCTCCCACCAGGATTTCACATTTTCTTTGTAGCCTACATATAACTCCTTAAAGACAGTTTTACAACTAGTTGTGGTCAAACCCGGAATCTCTTTTCAGAAAAAATCTCACTTGCCTCCACATTAAGAGCTTCAGTAAATAGGGTGCTGTGTAAAAAGCTGGCCATTCTATCATAACTTATAACACCATATACAAGAAAATACAATGAAAATATCTATAGTGTGGGTACACCTTCGCATAAAGTAGAAAAAAAGGAAAAGAAAGTGACTCCTAAAAATGTTAATTTTTATTAGTATGCCATTAAAATCATACCCAAATTGTTAATCCCACCCTGAAGGACCTAGAGACATGGGGAGGGTACACTGGGTAGGATGATTCCTCAAGGGGGCTATACCATGGGGATAAATAATATCTCTCCCTTATACTGCCCCTATGTACATCTTTGCCCGAGGGACAGGCGATGTATGCAATTCGGTGGAACGCACCTGCGTCTCATTGACCGGATATGACATATCTTGTATGAGATGGGTGCGCGCTCAGTACGTGGTTGCGTCCCATGGGTCGGATGTGACGCAACTGGCCGTATCTGGTCATGTGACCGGATAATTGGACGCATACCTTTGACTGCGGAAGTGACGTGAATCACGTCACCCAACACTTATGATACCGGAAGACGTAATGTGCGTTCCACCGATAGGAAGCGATGTTAACGCCACTATTACCAGCCGGCGATTGGTGGTAAGGATACTTGGGGGCGGGGCTTGCATTTTAAATAGGGCGGTAAGCGCCCAGCTACGGCAGGTGCAACATCAGTCACCTCCGTCCTACTGTCGAAAGCCAGTCTATCTATGAGGAAAGGGTAAGTGTTTATACACCCCTACTGACTACCCAACCATACCGCCTCCAAATAGTAAGTAATATCTACCTTCTCCTTCTTTTCTGCATATATCTGATTTACAGGTGTCCGTGTATCTGACAAATGATATCTATGACTATCCTCTTCGGCACCCGGGCTCTGGTTGAGATGAGGCTTCTGGTGGTGACATTTCTGACGATCTGAAGTGACATATTTGACGATCTGAAGTCATTGCCCCCTGATGAACCCAATTATTTTGGGGGAAACGCGTCGGGGCTTATAAGGATATAAACTACATTTTATGGGGCTGAAAACCACACAAGGTTTATTTGTGTAGAAGCCTCCATCTGATAGGCCGACTGTGGCTGAGCTGACTTTATTGCACTTAGATGTGGACTACTGGGTAGGCATAGGGTTATTTAAAGGGTCACTTAGGGTAGGCACGAGGACGGGGGGACCCCACCATCAGGGGTTGCCCTCGGGCAAAGATGTACATAGGGGCAGTATAAGGGAGAGATATTATTTATCCCCATGGTATAGCCCCCTTGAGGAATCATCCTACCCAGTGTACCCTCCCCATGTCTCTAGGTCCTTCAGGGTGGGATTAACAATTTGGGTATGATTTTAATGGCATACTAATAAAAATTAACATTTTTAGGAGTCACTTTCTTTTCCTTTTTTTCTACTTTATGCGAAGGTGTACCCACACTATAGATATTTTCATTGTATTTTCTTGTATATGTTTTTATACGAGGGTCCCTTAACAGGCATGACAGCTTGAAAGACCCCATTTGCACAAGGTTAGATGCCGAGGTACTCATGTCCCGTTCCTCGTCCTCACTGATCTCAGTGAAGCTCTGTTCTTCCCTCCCAGCCAAGTATAACACCACGGGTCCCAGATAGGTGACAACGACCACCTTGGGATGCCTGCTGTGGTTGGTCTTCCTCCTACTCAAAGCCACATTCCTCCTCTGACTCCTCTTTCTCAGACTCCTCTTCCAGCGTTGCCGCAGGTCCAGCAAGTGATGATGATAAGGCTGTTTCTGGTGGTGATGGTGACCACAACTCTTCCTTTTCATGCTCATCTACGGCCTGATCCAGCATTCTTTGCAGGGCACACTCCAGGAAGAAAACAAATGGGATGAGGTTGCTGATGGTGCCTTCGGTGCAACTGACTAAGTTTGTCACCTCCTCAAAAGGATGTAACATGTCATAAAAATACCCATCTCCGCAGAGTCTGTCCTAGCATCCAGTTATACAAATACTCGTTGACTGCTTTTTCTTGGAGCATTCGGAGTGTCGAACATTCGGAGTGTCGAATTCCAATGTGTCGGGCTGTCGCAAATCAAGCGCTTCACTGGCATGTTTCGCCGCTGAATATCGGAAAAGTGCGCCATGGCCGTGTAGGAACACCTGAAATGGCCACACACCTACCTGGCCTGCTTGAAGACGTCCAGTAAGCCTGGGTACTTATACACAACGTGTTGTACGATCAGATTCAACACATGTGCCATGTATCAACTTGCCCAAATTCAATGCCAACAACAGATTGCTTCCGTTGTCACACACCACTTTGCCAAACTCCAGTTGTTGCGGGGTCAGCCACTGATCCACCTGTGCGATCCGGGCAGACAGGACTGCTGGTCCAGTGTGACTTTCTGCTTTCAGGCAAGTCAACTCCAAGACGGAGTGACACTGTCGTAACCGGGATGTGGAATAGCCCCCGGGGAGCTGGGAGGGTGAAGTTGATGTGGAGCAAGATGCAGCAGCAGAAGAGGACTCAGCCGAGGAGGTTAGCAATGGAGTAGGAGGAATAGAGGAGGTGGCAGCAGGCCTGCCTGCAAGTCGTGGCGGTGTCACCAACTCCGCTGCAGAGCCACGCATTCCATGCCTGGAAGCCGTCAGCAGGTTTACCCAATGCGCAGTGTACGTGATATACCTGCCCTGACCGTGTTTGCAGACCAGGTATCAGTGGTCAGATGGACCCTTGCCCCAAAACTGTGTGCTAGGCATGCCATGACTTTAATTTCCACAATAGAGTACAGGTTGGGGATTGCCTTTTGTTAAAAAAAAATTCAGCCGTGTACCTTCCACTGCGGTGTCCCAATAGCTACACATTTTTTGAAGGCCTCAGATTCCACCAGCTTGTATGTTAAAAGCTAGCGGGCTAAGAGTTCTGACAAGCCAGCTGTCAGACGCCGGGCAAGGGGGTTAATCTGTGACATTGGCTTCTTACGCTCAAACATTTCCTTGACAGACTCCTGACTGTGGGCAGATGAGCAGGAACTGCTGAAGGTGAGAGGCGGAGTGGCAGGTGGTTGAGAGGGGGCAAGGAGGACAGCAGTGGTTGACGTGGCTAAAGATGCTGGACCAGGAGGAGGATGGTGGCTTTGAGTTTCTGTGCTGCTTGTACTCATGTGTTGATCCCATAGGCGTTTGTGATGTGAGATCATGTGCCTTCGCAAAGCAGTTGTACCTAGGTGGGTGTTGGACTAACCACATCTCAGTTTCTTTTGGCACAGGTTGCAAATGGCATCGCAGTTATCAGAGGCAGACACACAAAATATGCCACACTGCTGAGCTTTGCAATGACAGCATTCTGGTGGTGGCCACAGCATGCGTTCATTGGCGTGCTGTCTGGCTGACCCCGGGTGCCGATACATGCTGTCTGACTGTGCCACTAGCTCCTTTTGACGACCTCCCCCTGCTTCCAACTTGTCCTTTCCTCCTCTCTGTCTCCCCATCTGAACTTTCCCCCTGTTCTTCTTCTCTTCGAGCGGGCACCCGTGTGATATCCACGGACACATCGTCATCATCAACCTCTTCACTTGTATCTGACAACTCAGCAAAGGAAGCAACAGCAGGTACAACATCATCATCACACCGTACGTCCATGTGTATAATGCTGCCTGATTGTGACATATCCTTGTTATCTACATCCTCTGGCAATAATGGTTGCGCATCACTCATTTCTTCCAACTAAAGTGTAAATAACTCTTCTGACAGATCAAGTGAAGCGGCTGTGGTGCTAGTGGTGGTGGGGCAGGCGAGTGGTAACTTGAGACATGCCCGAAGCTGAGCTGGAGGAGGATGGTGCATCAAGGTTCCGAGCGGAAGTTGTAGAAGATTGGGTGTCCTGTGTAAGCCAGTCAACTATGTCCTCAGAATTTTTCGAGTTCAGGGTAAGTAGCCTTTGAACACTGGTCATTATTCTAGGGCCAAAGGAAATCACAGCACCACAACTACGACAGCCCCTGCAGGTGGCGTGCCTCTGCCTGTCATTTTTTTTATTTTTTATCAGTGGTACTATACGTGCAAGGTACTGTGCAATTAGTACAGTCTGAGCCTGACACACCCTGGCAGGCAACTGCAATTATATTACAGAGGAAAAATTAAATGACTTTTTTATCTGCAAGGTACTGTGCCACCCTATAAGTGGTGGGCAGTTGGCACAGTACAGTCAGTGGGCCTGACACTTACTGGCAGGCAACTGCAATTATATTACAGAGGAAATATTAAATGACATTTTTATCTGCAAGGTACTGTGCCACCCTATATGAGTAGTGGGCAGTGGGCACAGTACAGTCAGTGGGCCTGACACTCACTGGCAGGCAACTGCAATTATATTTCAGAAGAAAAATTAAATGACTTTTTTATCTGCAAGGTACTGTGCCACCCTATATGAGAAGTGGGCAGTGGGCACAGTACAGTCAGTGGGCCTGACACTCACTGGCAAGCAACTGCAATTATATTACAGAGGAAACATTAAATTACTTTTTTATCTGCAAGGTACTGTGCCACCCTGTATGAGTGGTGGGCACAGTACAGTCAGTGGGCCTGACATTCACTGGAGGAGTACAGTTTGTGGGCCTGTGGCCTCTTACACACGAACAGGCAACTGCAATATATATATATATAAAAGAAAAACTAAAAGCTGACGGACGTTCCAGCCCTAAAAAGGGCTTTTTGGGGTGCTGTCATGATGCTGTCCTTACAGCAGATGTGTCTTTGAGGACTGGAGTGGACACAGAACACTAGCCTAGCTAACGCTTTCCCTATTAATTCAGCAGCAGCAGCACTCTCCCTGCTCTAACTAACACTGCAGCTTCAGAATTAATCTAAGATGGCTACAGACCTTGCTTTCTTTACAGTCAGTGGGCCTGACACTCACTGGCAGGCAACTGCAATTATATTACAGAGGAAAAATGTTATGATTTTTTTATCTGCAAGGTACTGTGCCACCCTATATGAGTGGTGTGCAAACAGTACAGTCTGTGGGCTTGTGGCCTCTCACACACAGGCAGACAACTGCAATTATATATATATATATATATATATATATATATATATATATAAACAACTAAACAACTAAAAGCAGACGGATGTACCAGCCCTAAAAAGGGCTTTTTGGGGTGCTGTCATGACACTGTCCTTACAGCAGATGAGTCTTTGAGGACTAGAGTGGACACAGAACACTGGCCTAGCTAACACTTTCCCTATTCGTTCAGCAGCAGCACTCTACCTCTACCACTCTAACACTGCAGCTTCAGAATGATTCTAAGATGACTGTCCTCCTTGCTTTTTTTTTTAGGAGGTTGGAGGGTCTGGGAGGGAGGGTATGCTGATTGGCTGGAATGTGTCTGCTGACTGAGGTACAGGGTCAAAGTTTGCTCAATGATGACGTATAGGGGGCAGACCGAACAGTGCATATGTTCGCCCACCGTGGCGAACGCGAACAAGCGATGCTCGCTGGCGAATAGTTCGGGAAATCTCTACCGGGGATGCCCAAGGTTGGAATCCCAGCAGTTGGACTTCAAGCAATCTTACACTTATAGAGGCGATCACATTTCTTGAAATTTCTCTCATGTCTGATTCACACTCATCTGTCGATGGATTCAATTTGGGTATAATTAAATTCTATCTGAATCGAACGTGCTCAGATAGCCCTGAAAAGTTGTGTATAATACTTTGAGGTCTCCAAGGATTGTATTTAACCCCTTTCAAACTCTTTAACGTCAATATAGCATTAGTAATGTCAAAGTGACAGTGACATATATTGCTACTGATAAATGCTTGGTTGTCAGTGGCAATAAACAGCCTGTTTAAAAATAAATTATGCTGTTGGATTCATTTTTATACTTTTTAAAATTGTAAAAATGGTCCAAAAATTATCGCTTTTGAGGGAAAATGTCTGACGGTGTTTATACCCATGGTAGTATCAGTAGAAACTATGTTTTCTTTGAACAAACAGTTCAAAAAGATCCATTTTTAGGGAATAACAACGGGTTTGGTGTTATATTAAATAAAGTAACTCTACCAATTTCACAGCCACAAATATACAGTATGTGAAAGAATGTACTGAACCCTGTCTCAAAAGCTCAGACTCAGAAGTAAAATCAATACCATCCTAATATGACTAAGATCATCTAGTCCACAATCTCAACCACTTCCTCCACAATAATAATCCAATGTGTTCTAGAAGTGAGGGAGAACCCTATCCTGCTACTACTAGTCGGATGGCTATTGCTGACTGTGCTACAATAGGTTTCATTTTACATTAACCAACCCATTACCACTCTGTCGTTTACCAGACATTTTATTTTTAAGCTTTCCTAAACAATCATAAGTCATAGTGTATATCTGGACAGAGTCTACTACGGCATAACCCGTGAGTGACACAGAACAACACATCAGATCAGGTACAGTAGCCTGTGGTAAACAGAGGGTTTTTAAGAAGCTTTGCAATATGTATGGAAATGTCAATTGCACAGTAACCACTAACCAGTGCAAATATGAAGCAAAAACGCTATGGGCTCACGGACTAATAGTGTAGAAGTAATTTAGATTTTTAGTGTAAATTCAGATGATAATTGGTTGATATTAAGAAATGAGTGGTGTAGATTTAAATATTGATGTGCAGACTGCAGAGCAAGTAGAACCTCAGTGAATAGAAATGGCTGCAGCTCAGATGCGTTACACTACACTGATTCTGTCCTGTCTAGCTAAAACCTCTTTCTAACAATTAAATCTAACTACAAGCTATTATTTTCCTAAAGGAAATGTGTCACCAAAATTTTATCTGCCAGTTAAAACCAGATAACACAAATTCTTTTTTTTAACCTGATTTTATTTTCAGATTACATATTTTTTCATTCTTGCCGCCATCTTGCCGGAGTTGTTCTTAACCGCATTTACAAAGTATTAAAAATAGCTTTACCGCAGCTTAATGGGCCATAGACACCATGTTCAGGAGAGAACCTCATTGACGTCTATGGGAGAGTTTTCTAGGCATGCTCTGTGACCAGCGCAGAGGTCATTGTACAAGGGAACAATAGATAAGCTTTGACAATCACCTATCTTGAATGATGGATCCTGTCTTATCTGTCATTCTAATCCTGCCTGTAATGATATCACCTCTGTGTATAGATAAGCAGTAATGTGTACAGACCAAGACGTGTTGCCAATTTTTAGGCTTAGTGGCCAATGAAAAAACTGCAAGAATTTGTTTTTTGTTTACATAAGTATAGATATTTAAATGAAAAATTAAAAATAACACCACCAAAAATTATTTTAACCCCTTCCGGACCCTGCCATTTTTCACCTTAACCCCTTAAGGACATAGTACGTATGGATACGCCCTTATGTCCGAGTCCTGACAACTTCTGATCACTGCTGCTCAGCCGGCGGTGATCGGAAAAAGGTACCTGCTGAAATCACTCAGCAGGTACCTTGGTCCAATGCCCATGGGGTTCCTGTGACCCCCGTATCTGCAAGGTTTTTGGAAGGCAGAGTAAAATCTGCCTTCCAAAAACCATATGGGGTTCCTTTCCTTCTGAGCCCTGCCGTTTGGACATACAGTAGTTTGCAGAAACACCCCATACATGGTCGTAAACTACAGAATCAGGGCAATATTATTGAGTTTTGTTTGGCTGTTAACCATTGCTTTGTTAATGGGAAAAAAATGGATTAAAATGGAAAATTTGCCAAAAAATCGAAAATCTGAAATTTTATCTCCATTTGCCATTAACTCTTGTGGAACACCTAAAGGGTTAACAAAGTTTGTAAAATCAGTTTTGAATACCATAAGGGGTGTACTTTCTTAGATAGAGTCAGTTTTTGGGAGTACAGGGGTACATTAGGGGTGCTTCAAATGGGACATAGTGTCTAAAAACCAGTCCGGCAAAATCTGCCTTCCAAAAACCACATGGCGCTACTTTCCCTTTACGCCGTTTGGCCATACAGCAGTTTATATCCACATATGGGTTGTTTCTATAAACTACAGAATCAGAGCAATAAATATTGAGTTTTGTTTGGCTGTTAACCCTTGCCTGGTGACTTGAAAAAATGAATTAAAATGGAAAATTTTCAAAAAAATAGAAATTCTGAAATTTTATCTCCATATACCATTAACTCTTGTGGAACACCTAAAGGATTAACGGTGTGTGTAAAATCAGTTTTGAATACCTTGAGGGGTGCCGTTTCTAGAATGGGGTCATTTTTGGGTGGTTTATATTATGTAATCCTCACAAAGTGACTTCAAACCTGAACTGGTCCCTAAAAAGTTTTTTTTTTTTTTTTTTTTAATTTTCAAGATTTGCTTCTAAACTTCTAAGCCTTATAACGTCCCCAAAAAATAAAATGGCATTCCCAAAATGATCCATACATGAAGTAGAGATATGGGAAATGTAAATTAATAACTTTTTTGGGCGGTAATATTATGTATTATAGAAGTAGAGAAATTGAAACCTGGAAATTTGCTAATTTTTCACAATCTTTCATAAATTTGGTATTTTTTTATAAATAAAAATTATTATTTTTTTTACTCCATTTTACCAGTGTCATGAAGTACAATATGTGATGAAAAATTTATTTAAGAATGGCCTGGATAAGTAAAAGCGTTTTATAGTTATTCACACATAAAGTGACACTGGTCAGATTTTCAAAAAATAGCCTGGTCCTTAACCACCTCAGCCCCCCCTAGCTTAAACACCCTTAATGACCAGGCCACTTTTTACAATTCTGCACTACACTACTTTCACCGTTTGTTGCTCCGTCATGCAACTTACCACCCAAATGAATTTTCCAAACTCACCCAAACTTCCTTTTCTTCTCACTAATAGAGCTTTCATTTGGTGGTATTTCATTGCTGCTGACATTTTAACTTTTTTTGCTATTAATCAAAAATGACCGAAATTTCTAAATAAACTACATTTCTATATAAAGTTTTGCAAAATTTATTGTTCTACATGTTTTTGATAAAAAAAAATCCAAGGTTGCTAAATTGTGGGCAACCTTGTAAAACCTAAAGGTACTCATTGGAATTTGGGCCCCTTTGCGCACCCAGGCTGCAAAAAAGTGTCACTCATGTGGTATCACCGTACTCAGGAGAAGTAGGGCAATGTGTTTTGGGGTGTATTTTTTACATATACCCATGTTGGTTGAGAGAAATATATGTATAAAAATTTTTTAAGAGTTGTCATTTACAGAGATATTTCTCACACCCAGCAGGGGTATATGTAAAATACTCCAAACTATACACTCTCTCCTAGTCTGACGACCTACATGTCTCACTGTTGCAGCCAAGATGCTAAAGGCTAAATCAATGACTCTGCTAGGATTTCACAGGGCATTTTACGCATTTAGATTCCAGACTTCTTCTCATGCTTTAGAGACAACTAAAATGCCAGAGCAGTATAAATACCCCACAAGTGACCCCATTTTAGAAAGAAGACACCCCAAGGTATTCCGTGAGGGGTATGGTGAGTTCATGTAAAATTTTATTTTTTGTTACAAGTTAGTAAAATATGAGACTTTGTAAAAAAAAAAACCAAAAAAATATCAATTTCCGCTAACTTGTGCCAAAAAAATAAAAAAATTCTGTGAACTCGACATGCCTCTCACGGAATACCTTGGGGTGTCTTCTTTCCAAAATGGGGTCACTTGTGGGGTATTTATACTGCCCTGGCATTTTAGGGAACCTAAAGCGTGAGAATCCAAATGCGTAAAAATGCCCTGTGAAATCCTAAAGGTACTCATTGGAATTAGGGCCCCTTTGCGCATCTTGGCTGCAAAAAAGTGTCACACATGTGGTATCGCCGTACTCAGGAGAAGTAGGGCAATGTGTTTTGGGGTGTATTTTTATATATACCCATACTGTGTGTGAGAAATATCTCTGTAAATGACAACTTTTAAAAAAAATGTATACAAAGTTGTCAATTTACAGAGATATTTCTCTCACCCAGCCGTGTGTACAACTGTACTATATCATGCATTACATATATATAGAAACTCCATTCCAGAGCATCAGGTATCACAGGAGGTAACTAGACCCGCACGATAACAACGTCGCATAAGATGTCACGTGTTTATATATCTGGCACTCATCCAAAGATATCGTCTGTAACTGTCGCACAGTGACTGTCCTCAGTACAGAGTGATCTAGATCAGAGAAAAATGGAAACGTACAGTTAAAAACATAATTACATACTCACATATAAAATAAAATGAAATATATTACAAAGAACCCACAAGGGTTAAGCTCCTATCTAGGGCATGTATAGAAAGAACAATATAGTAATAGGCACCATATGCGCATTAGTGATTGCTGAGGTCACTATGGTTACCCGATATAAACTACTTGCATTCATCCTTATAGTGTGACGTAGACTTCCAGTGTGACGACTTCCCCTGCCTGACAAGCTTCGCGCGGTGGCGCGCGGCTGTACTCTGCGTCCCTCCCCCAGACGTCTCTATGCCAACCGGACATCTCGCGTGATAATATCACGTGACTTGCCGTGTCATGGCATGACGTCTGGGGGGAGGAGTGCGGGGCTCTGGTCGTCGTGCTCGGTGCGGTCACAGGTGTTCGGGTAGGTGAAATCGTACACACCCCAGTGTTCCGTCTCTTGATTGGTCAGTGACATGTTGAAAAGAGACTTCCCACAGTAATGGCGTTACCCCCAGACGAAGGCACGCTGAAATGCGCGTCGGGGTAACGCCATCCCAGCTTTTTAGGCCCCGGTTTAAAGAGGTGAGTCGTCTATTCTTGGTGTACGATACACAAGGAAATTGTTGAGATTGACCATCTTGCTTGAGTAGAATTGTTACTAGCCATATTGTCTATGGGCAGGTATAGAAACATAGAAACATAGAATGTGTCGGCAGATAAGAACCATTTGGCCCATCTAGTCTGCCCACTATACTGAATACTATGAATAGCCCCAGGCCCTATCTTATATGAAGGATGGCCTTATGCCTATCCCATGCATGCTTAAACTCCTTCACTTTATTTGCAGCTACCACTTCTGCAGGAAGGCTATTCCATGCGTCCACTACTCTCTCAGTAAAGTAATTCTTCCTGATGTTACTTTTAAACCTTTGCCCCTCTAATTTAAATCTATGTCCTCTTGTAGCAGTTTTTCTTCTTTTAAATATTCTCTCCTCTTTTACCGTGATGCTTCCCTTTATGTATTTAAAAGTTTCTATCATATCCCCTCTGTCTCTTCTTACTTCCAAGCTATACATGTTAAGGTCCTTTAACCTTTCCTGGTAAGTTTTGTCCTGCAATCCATGTACTAGTTTAGTAGCTCTTCTCTGAACTCTCTCCAAAGTTTCAATATCCTTCTGCAGATATGGTCTCCAGTACTGCACACAATACTCTAAATGAGGTCTCACTAGTGCTCTGTAGAGCGGCATGAGCACCACCCTCTTTCTACTGTTAATGCCTCTCCCTGTACACCCAAGCATTCTGCTGGCATTACCTGCTGCATTATGACATTGTCTGCCCACCTTTAGGTCGTCTGATATAATGACCCCTAAATCCCTTTCCTCAGATACTGAGGTTAGTACTGTATCACTGATTTTATATTCTGCTCTTGGGTTTTTACGCCCCAGGTGCATTATCTTGCACTTATCAACATTAAATTTTAGTTGCCAGATTTTTGACCATTCCTCTAGTTTTCCCAAATCCTTTTCCATTTGGTGTATCCCTCCAGGAACATCAACCCTGTTACAAATCTTTGTGTCATCAGCAAAAAGACACACCTTACCATTGAGGCCTTCTGCAATTTCGCTGATAAAGATATTAAACAATATGGGTCTCAGAACAGATCCCTGAGGTACCCCACTGGTAACAATACCATGGTCTGAATATACTCCATTGACTACAACCCTCTGTTTTCTGTCCTTCAGCCACTGCCTAATCCATTCAACAATATGTGAGCCCAAGCTCAAAGACTGCAGTTTATTGATAAGCCTTCTATGTGGGACAGTATCAAAAGCCTTACTAAAGTCCAGATAAGCGATGTCTACTGCACTCCGCCATCTATTATTTTAGTCACCCAATCAAAAAAGTCAATAAGATTAGTTTGACATGATCTCCCTGAAGTAAACCCATGCTGTTTTTTATCAATCAACCCATGGGTTTTTAGATGTTCCACAATCCTCTCCTTGAGTATGGTTTCCATTAATTTCCCCACTATTGATGTCAGGCTTACCGGCCTATAGTTGCCCGATTCCTCTCTACTACCTTTCTTGTGAATTGGCACAACGTTTGCTAATTTCCAATCTTCTGGGACGACACCTGTTACCAGTGATTGGTTAAATAAATCTGTTAATGGTTCTGCTAGTACACCTCTAAGCTCTTTTAATAGCTTTGGGTGTATCCCATCAGGTATGACATGACTTATTTGGTCATTATTAGCATTGATGATTTCTCCTTCTGCTCATGCTGTATGCAGACTCTTACTCTATTTATTTATAATTAATTAATAACAGATGTACACCTTGTGTGATCTGTATACATGTATTTTACCTTCCAATAATCATGTATTTCTCAATTGTATGTAGTGTAATCATGACCTGGGCCACTGGGATAGTGTTTTCTGTCCCCTATCCCCTTTTTTAACATTTATTTATTTATATTATGTGACAATAAAGATATATATATTTTTCTAAATTTGGAAAGTTGTGGGCTCTAGTTTCTTTCTTGTTTTTCACCCCCATGATATATATACTTCCCAAGATACACAAGGGATTGGAGGACCCACCCGGTAGACCAATTGTATCTGGAAGGGACTCCATCTTTAACACAATCTAAATTTTCCTTGGCAGGGTATTACGTGTCCATGCAACCTCGGCTCCCTCCTATGTCAAAGACACGGGGTATTTTCTATGTAAATTAAGGCAAATGCAACTGCCTGAACAGTTTCTACTTGTTAGCTTTGATGTAGTTTCATTGTACACATCGATTGATCATGCATATGGATTAAATGTCATCGATGTGGCATTATCCGGCACGGGACTCTCCCTGGATGCGAACCGGTTTGTCCTCCGCCTCTTAGGGGTTATCCTGAGGAGAAATTATTTTCTCTTCAGAGACACCTTTTACCAACAGCAATGGGGTGTGGCCATGGGGGCCAACGTGGCCCCAACTTTTGCCAACATGTTCATGGCCAAGGTGGAGGACAAGCTGGTTTATCAATCCACATTTTATGGGAGGGTCCTGTGCTGGCTACGCTACATCGACCACATTTTCATGATTTGGGGGGGACTAGTGATTAGAGATGAGCGAACACCTGGATGTTCGGGTTCGAGAGGTTCGGCCGAACTTCCGGAAAATGTCCGGGTTCGTGATCCGAACTCAACCCGAACTTCATCCCGAACCCGAACCCCATAGAAGTCAATGGGGACCCGAACTTTTGGGCACTAAAAAGGCTGTAAAAGACACCCAGAGGGATAATATACCGCAATAAACGCATTGCGATTACAACTTTGAGCTAACGATCACCATGGGAACGCCTCCTTCAGTAGAATGTACTGTCGGATCTGAGAATTAAGTTGAAATCGCGATGCGATTCTTATATATTTGCTTAATCGCATTGCGATTTCAACTTAGCATTGCTAAATAATTCCATCCATATCGTTAACTTACTGAGTCAGTAAGTTAGCGAATATGGATGGAATTATTTAGCAATGCTAAGTAAACGGCAATGCGATTAAGCAGATATATAATAATCGCATTGCGATTTCAACTTAATTCTCACATCCGACAGTACATTCTACTGGAGGAGCGTTCCCATGGTGATCGGTAGCTCAAAGTTGTAATCACTAATACGATAACAAATACATAAGAATCGCATTGTGATTCCAACTTTTTAGTACTCAACTTTTAAAATCGTACACCACTTTAAGTTCCAAAAGTTGCAATCGCGTTCGAATAGAACTTAAAGCTGTCTCTTAGTCAGTTTTAGTATTGGTGTGCTGTAATAGAAGTTACATTCGATGCGCGAATATAACTTAGAGCAATACAGTCAACTTTACACTGTTAGTTTTATTATCGCGATAATACAACTATTCAAGAATCGTGTGCGTGCGTCTGTACGTGTGTGCGTTACCTCGGACACTATTCTATTTTGCCAGCCACAGCTGAAACCACTGATTTATGGTATTGCTATTTTGGCAATTGAATTTAACCTCAGAAAATAATCTATCCTTTGCCAGACAGCAGACAGTATTATACTTGTCTAACCAAAGCTGGAACACCAGATTTAGGGGATTGGTATTTGGGCAATTGTATTTAACCCCTTAATAAAATATAGAAATTTCTTTCCTGAGTTTCTAGGGGTGACAATTAGCACAGCCAAGCCCCTGATGTAGGATATAGCAAAAAAAAAAACTAGTATTGATGGATTGATGGACTTGGTGGCAGCTTCTTCTGGCGCACCACAAGTCACAAAATGGCCGCCGATCCACCCAGAAAATAAGTGACAGAAAAACGCTCTGTGCAGCCTAAAAACCAGTGAGCAAGTAACTAGCAGAAGTTCAATGATTCTCAGCTGTAAATTGATCCGTTCATTAGGTGCTGTTGCTGACTTTAACCTGCCTAATCTCGCCCTGACAGAAGCTGCGTCCACTCCCTACACTAATCAGAGCAGTGTGACGTGCGCCGCTACGTGACTCCAGCTTAAATAGAGGCTGGGTCACATGCTGCACTTGGCCAATCACAGCCATGCCATTAGTAGGCATGGCTGTGATGGGCTCTTAGGGCAAGAAGTAAAACGCTAGCTGATTGGCTGTTGTGCAGCCCTTCAGAAAGCGGAAAGTAATCGACGAACACCGAACCCGAACCTGAACTTTTTTGAAAATGTCCGGGTTCGGGTCCGGGTCCCGGACACCCCAAAATTCGGTACGAACCCGAACTATTCTTGAACTGTTCGCTCAACACTACTAGTGATGAGTTACATGATTTCCACACTCACCTGAATGGTGGGGTTTCTGGTCTACAATTTACAATTACAGTATCAGACAGTGAATTGCAATTCCTTGATGTTAGAGTCTATGTTTGTGGCGGGGTTTTACAGACAGACATTTACCAGAAGCCTACAGATAAGAATAACCTGTTGGTTTACGATAGTTACCATCCACGACGCATGATTGACTCCTTACTGTGGAGCCAATTATTGAGAGTCAGGAGAATCGTTTCACAAGAGGGTCACTTCATCAACAGAGTCGATGAAATGTGCAGTAAATTTATGGACAGGGGTTACCCTAAACGGCTCCTTTTGAAGACAAAGAAAAGGGTTATGGGGATTGGTAGGGAGTCAACGCTCACTGAGATGTCTGGCGACAGGACGATGGATAGGATACCTTTTGTTTCCATTTTTGGACAGGACAGTGAGGTCATTGCTAATATTCTTAGGAAGGAGTGGCATATCTTGCAACGGGGATTACCCGATGTTAAAGAATTCACTGTCCCTCCAATTATGGCCTACAAAAGAAATGCCAACCTACGAGATAGGTTGGTCAAAAGTGATGTGGGTGGTCCCAAACTCGACTGTCAGTTGTTTTTGGCACCTAGGAAAAATGGTAATTTCCCATGTTTGTCATGCTGCAACTGCAGCGGCATAATGAAGGGAGATACATTTACACACCCCTATAGTGGGAAAGTGTTTAAAATTGATGGCTACTATACATGCCGATCGAGTTTTGCCATTTACATGATACAATGCCCTTGCAGTCTCACCCATATTGGTGAGACTACAATGGAATTGAAAGAGAGGATCAATAAACACAAAAGCACTATCAGAAAAGGTGCACTGGATAAACCTGTCGCCAGACATTTCATTGAGCAGGGACACTCTATCAATCAATTACGCTTCAGAGTGATTGATGCAGAGTGATTGATGCAGAGGCGGAGACAGGGAAATGATCCTAAGGAAAAAAGAACTTAAGTGGATATACACCCTACGATCCCTGCAACCATATGGCCTCAATTTGGAGTTCAGTGTTGCAGGCATTGAATGAGAGTATTCCCTATCCCGAAAAATGCTTGAAGAATTATCATCTTATATGTGATGGGTTATTCTAGTGATTTTATCTATGATTTTATCTGTATTTGTTATGTACTACCCACTTGCGGTTTTGTTGCCCAGAATATTTGCTACAGCCTATTATTAATGTGTAAACTTGACAATTCGCAGCTCTCACCTGTTTGAATTCCACAAGATTGGTGCACGGACACGGATCACAGACCGACCGATCCCAATACAAAATGAAAAACGAAGTCCAGCTCCTTCTTGTGGATAAAATATCTTCAATCTTTATTTCATATCTCCAGCATAAAAACTTGACATAGAGGTATTCATATTCGTGAATTCATGAATACCTCTATGTCAAGTTTTTATACTGGAGATATGAAATAAAGATTGAAGATATTTTATCCACAAGAAGGAGCTGGACTTCGTTTTTCATTTTCTATTATTGATGTGTGATACATATCTTTCCATCATGTTAATATGATCATCGATATGTAGTATTCCTGAATGTACCCTTGTTCCGCAGGTCTCATCTCCGATTTTTGTTCCTGTGCGCGTCCCTGCGTCTGTGACTGTGCATTGCCCTGGCAATGTGATGTCTAGTGACGTCATGGTTGTGCACGGCTGTAAGCCTCTGCGCCGACAGTATGACAGTATACTGAGCTGCATCCGGGTGAGATCACACGGGATTCCCGCGAGACCTCGTGACTTGGTTGCCGCGGCGACGGACACATACACAATTGCGCGAGCATGCGCAATAAGATGGTGGAGACGCCGGGAGTGGACATGGGCTTTGGAACATGTGTTATCTCATTCAGGTGAGACTAGTAGTGTGCTTCATGCAAAATAGGCTTTAGAAATATATTGGCCATGATTGGCTAATTCCAACAGGTGGGCTAGCGTGATTGGATGATTAGGTAGGAGGTGGGTGGTAGCTACCCAATTTAATGTTGGTTCATGTCACTTATTAATTATGCTTGATAAAGGCTGGTAACAGCGGGGGTAGTGGGGTACCTCAGGGGTCAGTACTGGGCCCTATTCTTTTCAATATATTTATTAATGATCTTGTAGAAGGCTTGCACAGTAAAATATTAATTTTTGTAGATGACACTAAACTGTGTAAAGTAATTAACATTGAAGAGGACAATATACTGCTACAGAAGGATTTGGATAGATTGGAGGCTTAGGCACATAAGTGGCAGATGAGATTTAACACTGACAAATGTAAAGTTATGCACATGGAAAGGAATAATGCAAGTCACCCGTACATACTAAATGGTAAAACACTCGGTAACACCAACATGGAAAAGGATCTAGGAATTTTAATGAACAGCAAACTAAGCAAAATCAGTCAGCTGCTGTCAAGGCCAATGAGATAATAGGTTGCATCAAAAGGGGCATAGACGCCTGTGATGAGAACATAGTCCTACCACTTTACAAATCGCTAGTCAGACCACACATGGAGTACTGTGTACAGTTCTGGGCTCCTGTAAACAGACATAGCAGAGCTAGAGAGGGTTCAGAGGAGGGCAACTAAAGTAATAACTGGAATGGGGCAACTACAGTACCCTGAAAGGATATCAAAATTAGGGTTATTTACTTTAGAAAAAAGACGACTGAGTGGAATAATAACTATGTATAAATATATCAGGGGTCAGTACAGAGATCTCTCCCATCATCTACTTATCCCCAGGACGGTAAGAGCGGTGAGACTATGGAACTCTCTGCCTGAGGAGGTGGTGATGGTAAGTACAATAAAGGAATTCAAGAGGGGCCTGGATGTATTACTGGAAAGTAATAATATTACAGGCTATAGCTACTAGAGATGGGTTGTTGATCCAGGGAGTTTTTTTCTGATTGCCTGATTGCCTTAACTGGGGAAAATTGGATTTAAAAATGTGTCCTAATTAAAGTTTTGGGATTTCATTCCTGAGTGCTGGATGCCTTCCATTTTAGCAACTGACTATCAACTATCAACAGGATATGATATAGAGATGAACAAATCAATTCTAAACATCATTTTAAAGATCAGAATACAACACTGCGGGACAGGGAAGATGACTGAGAACCACATAACATCAGGAGGTGTCCTGGCTTGCAGGTTTGCCCATTTATACTTTGTAGTCAGCCTCAGCAAATCAGAAGGGCTAATATTACATAGTAACATGGTACATAAGGCTGAAAAAAGACATCTGTCCATCCAGTTCGGCCTGTCATCCTGCTAGTTGATCCAGAGGAAGGCAAAAAAAAACTGTGAGGTAGAAGCCAAGTTGCCTCACCTACATGTTTTGATTTTGCAAGCAGCTTATCTTATAACTGATAATTAGCGTTTAGTGTTGATCACGAATTTTCGGGACTTCGAGAATTCACGAATATTTAGAATATCGCAAAACATATTCGCAATTGCGATTATTCATTTTTTTTTAATTCCTTTTTTAGATACCTTTTAAAGGGAACCTGTCACTGGGATTTTGGGTATAGAGCTGGGGACATGGGCTCCTAGATGGCCACTAGCACATCCGCAATATCCAGTCCCCATAGCTCTCTGTGCTTTTATTGTGTAAAAAAACTGATTTGATACATATGCAAATTAACCTGAGATGAGTCCTGTACGTGACTCATCTCAGGGACAGGACTCATCTCAGGTTAATTTGCATATCTATCAAATCCGTTTTTTTACACAATAAAAGCACACAGAGCTATAGGGACTGGATATTGTGTATGTGCTAGCGGCCATCTAGCAGCCCATGTCCTCAGCTCTATACCCAAAATCCTGGTGACAGGTTCACATTAAATGCCAGTTTATGCGAATTTTTATGCTAATTTTATGCACATTTTTATGCTCATTTTATGCAAATTTTTTAATGCAAATTTTCGCAATCAAGAAAATAATGACTGGAGATTACGAATTCGTGAATTTTCGAATATATGGCGAATATTCGCCCAAATATTCGCGAAATATCACAAATTCGAATATTGCCCCTGCCGCTCATCACTATTTATTGAGCAAATGAATGCTGTACAGAGATTTGTCTCTGTACAGCATTAAAATGTATGGGCTCCGACAAGGAAAATTTGTTATTCCTGAGGTCTTGCGGGACTTCAGTGAATAACTTTGGGATTAGATTTTTTACCTTACAGTGTATCTGCCATTCTATTTTTATTTGTGTATAGGGGCACTGATGCTGACCATTTTTGTAATATCCTTCAATTGCTGAAACCATACATTTCTATTAGAAAAATAGCACTAAAGTGGCCCATTTTGAGCCTCTGTCTTCTGTTTATATAACAATGGAGACTTGCTAACACTGACTGTGTTATGTAAACAGAAGACAGAGGAGCGTTTCTAAGGTTTAAAATGGGCCACTTTAGAGCTAATTTTCTAATAGAAATATATGATTTCAGTAATTAAAGTATATTATAAAAATGATTAGTATCACTACCCCTACACATTACACAAATCAAAATTAGAATGGCAATTACACTTAAAAAACATTTTAAAACTTGGTTCCGAGGTACCAGTCGGTACTGAAGCAAACTTCGGTTACCTGTTTTAAAATGTTTTTTTATGTTTAATCATCATATACCGCTGGTATTCACCAAAGTCTCACGAGACCTCGGAAATAACTCACTTTTGCCTCGTCAGACGCCATACATTTTATTCGTCTCCATACAGCATTAAACCGCAGTTTTGACTGAATCAACTTCGGATCTAATTATTGCTTATGGGAAAACTATTTTACTTTGAAATATCACCAGTCCTTAGCAGTTTGTTTATAACACATTATTCCCATGTCCTTCCACTTCCATGTCTACCACACATGGGTAGATCTCAAAGCATGGAAAGGCTACCCTTACACGTATAACTTGTCGGAGTATTAGTTGCCATCGGTGGGTATGGCTTGGAGTCACATCCTTATAGTGATATTGCTGTTACTACCTTTAGGCATATAACAATAAATAGGTGTTATGTAATGTATCATGATATCATTTTGGACTTGCAATATATATAAATATATATTATAATATATTTTGCAAATGTGGATGTCACATCACTATAACATCCTCTTACAGTGTCTCAGTGTGTATATTTGTGTAAATGATTGCGTATACATGTGTCTGTGCATCTGTGTATGTGTGTAAATATAAGGTAACTTACTTTTCTAAATTATGAGACAGAGTTCAGACTAAGCAGATATGCATCGACACTCATAGCCATAAGGCTTACTTTTCTAAATCTTTTACCTACTAGTTTATGAGCCTGCATTCCATTTTTTTACCTTCAGCAATGATGCTCAAGTTATGTACTGTAAAAGTAAATAAAGAGAAGCACAATGACCAGAGAGCATGTAATTGAAAAATACAACTGTTCCTTGAAGATCAAGGATTCTCTTTATATGTCTCCAACTTCCCTTTGCAAAGTCAAGAGACACTTCCAAAACTATGGGACTGGAAGTGATCAGCGCATATGAAATTATATATCCCCCGCCCTTCCCCCCAAGTTTAAAGTTAATTGCATTTTCCATCAGACTCACAAATTTTTGAACTAATGCAATGTTTAATTTCTATGCAAATTATCTTTTTCCAAAGTTAAGGCAGATCAGATATACTGTCTCTTGTATATAAGTGGATAAATACATTTGGAAGTTTTCTGTCATCTATAAAGTATGCCCTTTGGGTTGCTATGGAGCAAGTACTGGCTGAATAGATTGCATTGGTTTATACTAGATATTAGGTTTACAGAGTGACTTATATAATCCAGAACCTTAGTTCAAATTTTTTTTTTAACAATAATAGACCAATAAATACGATATGCATATGTAAGTCTTCAGATCCTTTCACTTTTTTAACATTTTGTTATTTTGAGGCTTTGTGCTAAAATAAAAAAACATGACAAAGTAAAAAAAATAATTAGACATTTTTAAAGATTTATTAAAAAGGAAAAACTAGATTTTTGCATGGACTTAAGTATTAAGAAGACCCTTTTGCTAAGACACTGGACAATTTGCTCTGGGGGTCTCATATTTCTTTGGATCATCTTCGAGATGTTTCTACACCTTCATTGGGGTCCACCTATAGTAAATTCAGTTGAATGGACATGATTTGGATAGACACATATCTGCCCATATGAGGTCTCACAGCTGACAATGCATATCAAAGGAAAAACCAAGCCATGAAGTGAAAACAACTGCCTGTAGGGCTCAGCAACAGGACTGTGTAAATTAACAGATCTGGAGAAGAATACAAAAAATGTCTCCTGCATTGAAAATTCCCAAAAGCACAATGGTCTCCATAATTATTAAATGACAGAAGTTTAAAACAGCCAGGACTTTTCTTGGAGGAGAAAGGCCTTCATAAAAGTGATGACTCAATGGACACTCTGACTGAGCTCCAAAGATCCTGTGAGTGGATAGAAAAAAATTCCAGAAGGTCAACCATCACTGCAGCACTCCACAAATCTAGGCTTTATGGCATAGTGGCCATAAAGAACCCTATCTTAAAAAAAAAAAAGACACTTGAAAACCCACCTGGAGTTTGCGAAAAAGTACCTAGAGGACTCTCAGACAGTGAGATTTGATGAAACCAAGATTGAACTTCTAAGCATCATGTCTAGAGGAAATCAGGCATTGCTCATCACTTGCCCTACAGTGAAGCATAGTAGTGGCAGCATCATAAAGTGGGAGTGTTTTACAGTGGCTGGGAATGGGAGACTGATTAAGGTTGAAGGAAAGCTGGATGGAGCAAAGCATAGAAATATTCTTAATTAGAGTTGAGCAAACCCGAACTGTAAAGGTCAGGTTCGTACCGAACTTTACGGTTTTTTGCACCCGGAACTGAATCCGAACCTTTCCATAAAAGTTCGGCTTCGGGTTCTTTGTTTGGTTTCTTCCCGCTTTTTGAAAGGCTGCAGGGCAGCCAATCAACATCCACATTTGCAACAAGCGTTTCACTATTTTGCCCTAAGAATCCATCACAGCCATGCCATATATTGGCCCCCTGCCGTGCTAAATATACGTTCAGACAATACACTGGCTGCAAGGCAGCCCAGCACCTCCAAGGCATAAAGGGCCACCTCAGGCCATGTGCCCAATTTGCAGACCCAGAAGTTGAATGGGGCAGACCCATCAGTCAGTACGTGTAGGCGTGTGCACACATACTGCTCCACCATTTTGCTGAAATGCTGCCTCCTGATCAGACGCAAATCAGCTGGTGGTATGGCTGGTGGTATGGCTGGTGGTATGGCTATGGTCACCCACAGCGCGTCTACCAGCGTGCGCTAGTAGTCATGCATCTTTCGCTCACGCTCCAGTGAGGGAATTGAGGACGGCACGTTGTCCTTGTAACAGCGATCCAGCAGGGTGGCCACCCAGTAATCAGTCGCTCATGTGTGCCAGGCTGCCCAGAGGCAACAGCAAGCTGTCCTCTGTGGGAAGTGTATTGTCTGTGTCCTCGGTATCCCCCCAGCCATGCTGCAGTGATGGCCCTGAGCTGCTTTGGGTGCCACCCTGCTGTGATCATGGTTCCCCCTCATACTCCCCCTCCTCCCCCTCCTCCTGATCCTCCAGAACTGTGCCCTGGCTGGACAATTGTGTACCTGGCTGATGTTGGGGAAGGAACCCACCCTCCGAGCCAGATAAACGTGGAAATGACTCCTCTTCCCCCTGTGCCACATCTTTTTCCATCATCGCCGAAGCGTTTTTTCAAGGAGACATAGAAGTTAGATAGTAACAATGAGAAAGGCATCATCAGCACTGGCCATGTTGGTGGAGTAGTCGAAACAGCGCAACAAGGCACACAGGTCTCGCATGACAGGCGAGCAGTAGAGATGTCGCGAACATAAAACTTTCCGTTTACGAACGGCGAACATGAACTTCCGCAAATGTTCGCGAACCAGGCTAACCGCCATAGACTTCAATAGGCAGGTGAATTTTAAAACCAACAGGGACTCTTTCTTGCCAAAGTAGTGATGGAAAAGTTGTTTTAACGGGACTAACACCTGGACTGTGGCATGCCGGAGGGGGATCCATGGCAAAACTGTCATGGAAAATTACGTAGTTGACGCAGAGTCTGGTTTTAATCCATAAAGGGCATAAATCACCTAACATTCCTAAATTGTTTGGAATAACGTGCTTTAAAACATTCAGTGTGTGTATACAATCAGGTATGATGTTGTATCGATCAGGTAGTGAAAGGGTTACGCCCGCTTCACAGTGACAGACCGAACTGTGACAGACCAAACTCCCCGTTTAACGCACCGCAAACAACCGCAAACAGTCCATTTGCACAACCACAAACTCCCCATTTGCACAAGGTTGGATACCAAGCTAGCCATGTCCCGTTCCTTGTCCTCACTGATGTCACTAAAGGTCTCTTCCTCGCGCAATGTACTGTGCCACCCTATATGAGTGGTGTGTTCAGTAATCAGTAGTACTATTTTTATCAGTTTAATCCCTGTTACGTCCCCTATCAGGGGGCGTGTATCGAAGAGATTTTAGGAACCGGGAGATGGAAAAAGAAGCTTGGTCGGTCCTCTTACTTCCAATTTGGAGCACTGCGCATGCGCCGTGCAATGTACTGTGCAACCCTATATGAGTGGTGTGTTACTTAGTACTATTCTTATCAGTTTAATCCCTGTTACGTCCCCTATCAGTGGACGTGTATCAAATAGATTTTAGACAACCGCAAAGAGTTGTCAATAGTTGACACACTCATGACATAAATGTTATTCCTCTAGGCATCAATCTTGGTGTAGTGATGACTGTGCTTGTGCGCACGTTTGGGAGATTGCAGGCGATGGCGGTTTTTCAAAGCCTATGGTCTTGCTGAGGTAGTTCAGTGACAGTTAAGGGACCCAGAAAACAATGATTCTGCAGTGTAGGCCCATTGTTGGCTGAGTAGGCTTTAGTGATCACCTTAGATAATCACAAAGAAAATGTATGTTTTTTCTATGAAAAATTATCCAGCCGATCGCTTTTGGTCTGTTCACAATGAAGCAACGACCCTATCATCTGGGTGTGCCAACATTGCCAACACACTCATAGAGGTGATCGCTTCATTGTGATACGCAAGCCTATTCACCACAACAAGGTAACGATCACGAAGGGGAATTGACACATGTATGTGCCTTTTTTTTTGTTTCAGAAAAATTAGGCATGTACACAAGCCTTAAAAATTAGGTATTGTTGCAGCCGCTGCTGTAGCAGTGGCAAGAAAATGTATGTTTTCCAGGCAGAAAGTTTACTAAGACATTGCGGCTTGAACCCTAGTTGGTGGCGGAGAAGTCACGCAAGTCATCCGGCATGCAGAGATTAAATACAGCAGCGTGGGGACCATTTTTATCCCAAGGCATCTCATCAGGCTTTTTGTATTCAAATCTAACCCCACTGTCAGTCCCTTCGGTATCCACGCCTCATTCATCTTAATAAAGGTGAGGTAATGTAGACTTTTTTGACCTAGACGACTTCTCTTGTCAGTGACAATACCTCCTGCTGAACTGAAGGTCATTTCTGAAAGGACACTCGCAGATTGGGATAGCTCAGGCCACAGGTTAAGCCTGCACTCCCAGTAGTCAAGCGGTTCATCGCTCCACAGAGTGTCGATATCTGCAGTTAAGGCGAGGTAGTCTGCTATCTGTCGGTCGAGTTGTTCTCTGAGGGTGGACCCCGAAGGGCTGTAGCCATGCATAGGACTTAAAAAGTTCCGCATGTCCTCCATCAACAACACATCTGTAAAGCGTCCTGTCCTTGCCGGCATGGTTGTGGTAGGAGGAGGATTACTTTTACCTCTTCCCCTGTTAGATTCCCGTTGTGCTCTGACATCCCCCTTATACGCTGTGTATAGCATACTTTTTAACTTGTTTTGTAACTGCTGTATCCTTTCCAACTTCCGGTAATTCGGTAACATTTCAGCCACTTTCTGCTTATACCGGGGGTCTAGTAGCGTGGCCACCCAGTACAGGTCGTTCTCCTTCAGCTTTTTTATACGAGGGTCCCTCAACAGGCATGATAGCATGAAAGAGCCCATTTGCACAAGGTTGGATGCCGAGCTACTCATCTCCCCTTCCTCGTCCTAACTGATGTCATTGAAGGTCTGTTCTTCCCCCCCCAGCCACGTACAACATCACGGGTCCCAGATAGGTGACAACAATGAGCACCCTGGGATGCCTGCTGTGGTTGGTCTTCCTCCTCCTCAAAGCCACATTCGTCCTCTGACTCCTCTTCCTCAGACTCCTCTTCCAGCGTTGCTGCAGGTCCAGCAAGCGATGATGATAAGGCTGTTTCTGGTGGTGATGATGACCACAACTCTTCCTCTTCACGCTCATCTACATCCTGATCCAGCACTCTTCGCTGGGCACGCTCCAGGAAGAAAACAAATGGGATAAGGTCGCTGATAGTGCCTTCTGTGCGACTGACTAGGTTACTCACCTTCTCAAAAGGACGCATGAGCCTACAGCCATTGCACATAAGCGTCCAGCAAAGTGGCAAAAATATACCCAGCTACGCAGAGGCTGTCCTAGCACCCCGGTCATACAAATACTCATTGATGGATTTTTCTTGTTGGAGCAGGCGGTCGAACACTAGGAGTGTTGAATTCCAACGTGTCGGGCTGTCGCAAATGAAGCACCTCACTGGCATGTTGTTTAACCGCTGAATATCGGAAAAGTGCTCCATGGCCGTGTTGGGACGCCTGAAATGGCCACACACCTTCCTGGCCTGCTTGAGGTCATCCTGTAAGCCTAGGTACTTACACACAAAGCATTGTACAATCAGATTCAACACGTGCCATGCACAGCACATGTGTCAACTTGCCCAAATTCAATGCCGCCAACAGATTGCTTCCGTTGTCACACACCACTTTGCCGATCTCCAGTTGGTGCGGGGTCAGCCACTGATCCACCTGTGTGTTCAAGGTTCACAGGAGTGCTGGTCCGGTGTGACTCTCTGCTTTCAGGCAAGTCATCCCCAAGATGGCGTGACACTGTCGTATCCGGGATGTGGAATAGCCCCTGGGGAGCTGGGGGGTGCAGTTGATGACGTGGAGCAAGACACAGCAGCAGAAGAGGACTCAGCCGAGGAGGTTAGCTAAGATAATGGAGTAGGAGGAGTAGAGGAGGTGGCAGCAGGCCTGCCGGCAAGTTGTGGCGGTTTCACCAACTCCGCTGCAGAGCCACGCATTCAATGCTGGGCAGCCGTCAGCAGGTTTACCCAATGCGCAGTGTACGTGATATACCTGCCCTGACCGTGCTTTGCAGACCAGATATCAGTGGTCAGATGGACCCTTGCCCCAACACTGTGTGCCAGACATGCCATGACTTCCTTTTCCACAATAGAGTACAGGTTGGGGATTGCCTTTTGTGTAAAAAAAATTTTTCGGCCGGGTACCCTCCACTGCGGTGTCCCAATAGCTACACATTTTTTAAAGGCCTCAGACTCCACCAGCTTGTATGGTAAAAGCTGGCGGGCTAAAAGTTTCGACAAGCCAGCTGTCAGGCCCCGGGCAAGGGGGTGACTCTCTATGACATTGGCTCCTTCCGCTCAAACATTCCCTTGACAGACACCTGACTGTGGGCAGATGAGCAGGAACTGCTGAAGTTGAGAGGTGGAGTGGCGGGTGGTTGAGAGGGGGCAGGGAGGACAGCAGTGGTTGACGTGGCTGAAGATGCTGGACCAGGAGGAGCATTGTGTGCTGCTTGTACTCATGTGTTGATCCCATAGGCATTTGTGATTTGAGATCATGTGCCTTCGCAAAGCAGTTGTACCTAGGTGGCTGTTGGACTTCCCACGACTTAGTTTATTTTGGCACAGGTTGCAAATGGCATCGCAGTTATCAGAGGCAGACACACACAAAAAAATGCCACACTGCTGAGCTTTGCAATGACTGCATTCTGGTGGTGGCAACAGCATGCGTTAATTGGCGTGCTGTCTGGCTGACCCCGGATGCCGAAACATGCTGTCTGACTGTGCCACTAGCTCCTTGCGACGACCTCCCCCTGCTTCTAACTCGTATCCTCCTCCTCTCTGTCTCCCCATCTGAACTTTCCCCCTGTTCTTCTTCTCTTCGAGCGGGCACCCATGTGACATCCATGGACACATCGTCATCATCAACCGCTTCACTTGTATCTGACAACTCAGCAAAGGAAGCAGCAGCGGGTACAACATCATCATCATCATAGCATACGTCCATGTGTGTAATGCTGCCTAAATGAGACATATCCCTGTTATCTACATCCTCTGGCAATAATGGTTGCGCATCACTCAGTTCTTCCAACTGATGTGAAAATAAATCCTCTGACAGATCAAATGAAGCGGTTGTGGTGCTAGTGTTGTTGGTGGTGGAGGGTGGGCGAGTGGTAACTTGAGAGGTACCCGAAGCTGAGCTGGAGGAGGATGGTGGATCAAGGTTCCGAGCGGAAGCTGTAGAAGATTGGGTGCCCTGTGTAAGCCAGTCAACTATGTCCTCAGAATTTTTTCGAGTTCAGGCTATGTGGCCTCTGAACACTGGGCATTATTCTAGGGCCAAATGAAATCACAGTACCACGACGGCCCCTGCGGGGTGGCCTGCCTATGCCTGTCATTTTTTTTTAAAATTTGTGGTACTATGCGTGCAAGGTACTGTGCTACCCGGTATGAGTGGTGGGCACTGGCAGTTGTCACACTACAGTCAGTGGAAGTGGGCCTGACACACACTGGCAGGCAACTAACCTTAGATTAAAGGGTAAAAATTAAATGCCTTATTTATCTGCAAGCTACTGTGCCACCCGTTATGAGTGGTGGGCACTGGCAGTGGGCACACTACAGTCAGTGAAAGTGGGCCTGACACACACTGGCAGCAGGCAGGCAACTGAAATTAGATTAAAGTGTAAAAATTAAATGCCTATTTTTTATGCAAAGTCCTGTGCCACACGGTATGAGTGGTGGGCACTGGCAGTGGGCACACTACAGTCTGTGGGCCTGCAGCCTCTCACACACGGGCAGGCCAGGCAACTGCAATATATATATGGAGAAAACCTAAATAAAAGCAGACTAATGTAGCAGCCCTAAAACGGGCTTTTTGTGGTGCTGTGACACTGTCCTTACGGCAGATGAGTCTCTGGACACAGAACACTGGCCTAGCTAATGGTTTCCCTATGAATTCACCAACAGCACAGCAGCAGCTTCACTCTCCCTACTCTCACTAACACACTGCAGCTTCAGACTGAATCTAAAATGGCTGCCGATTTTATAGGAGGTGGCAAGGTGTGGGAGGGAGGGTGCTGATTGGCTGGAATGTGTCTGCTGACTGTGAGGTACAGGGTCAAAGTTTGCTCAATGATGATGTATAGGGGGCGGTCTGAACATTGCATATGTTCGCCCGCCGCGGCGGACACAAACAAGCTATGTTCGCCGTGAACTGTTCGCCGGCGAATAGTTCGGGACATCACTAGCGAGCAGCAGCAGGGTGAGTATGCCCGTGCTTACTGGTCCACGTATCGGTAGTTATGTGGACCTTGCCACAGATGTCGTTGCGCAATGCACACCTGATTTTGTCCTCCATTTGTTTGTGCAGGTAAGGTATGGCTTGTCTGGAAAAGTAGTGGCAGCTTCGAACGACGTACTGTGGGACAGACAAAGCCATAAGGTTTTTAAAACTCTCTGTCTCCACCAGACGGAATGACAGCATTTCAAAGGCCTGGAATTTTGAACTGCTGGCATTAAGGGTCAGGGATCGCGGATGGGTAGGGGGGTACTTCCTCTTATTTGGAAGATTGACAGCTGAACGCTGCTATGGGACATTGTGATGCTGTTTGTTGAAGGTGACGGCCCTGATGGCGTTGCTGACACATCCTCTGTTGGCGGGATGGTCGTTGCCACTGTCACTCCAGAGGTGGAGGAAGAAGCCGATGCTGCAGCTGAAGAGGGAGCAGGGGGAGCCTGAGACCTGTCTTTGTTTTGGAGGTGTTTACTCCACTGCAGCTCGTGCTTTGCACTTAGATGCCTGGTCATGCAGGTTGTGCTCAGGTTTAGAATGTTTATGCCTCGCTTCAGGCTCTGATTTCACAGCGTGCAAACCACTCGTGTCTTGTCGTGTGCACATTGTTTGAAAAACTGCCACACCAGGGAACTCCTTGGAGCTTGCTTTGTTGTGCTCAGTCCCTGGGTGCAGTGGGCAGTAGCAGGCGTACTGTCTAGGGGAAGGCAGCTCTGCTTTTGCACCCTGCTCCCTCTTTCGCTGTGCTGGTGGCTCTGTGTGACCACCTCCTCTCCCTCCCTGACGAAGGTACGCCGAAACGCGCGTTGGGGTTGGTGTCATACTGGAGGGAGCTCAGCATGGGTAACTGTTCCATTTGTTAATCACTGGCCTTTTGGCCTTTATTTGCACTTGCACTTTATTGTCTTATTGGTAATGTAGTTAGGAGCTGTTTCATGCTGTGTCTTTCCCTCCATGTGATGCCACTTTCCCTCCATGTGATTGAACTTGTGTCCCTTTTGTTTTTAATATATGCTAATCATGTTGTGAATAAATTTACTAATAAATAAATTTGTATACCATTATAAATGGTCTGGTAGTTTTTTGTAGTTAGCGACTGTACTTGTTCTGGCCTCACCATTCGTACAGCGGCATTCGGGCCTACTAAATAACTCTGAAGTCTCTGTTGTCTACGCGCACCTGAGGAAGGTGTTTCATTTGGGCGTGTAGCTGGCACAGATTGACTACGTCTTTTCCCTGCAACAGGAGCTCCACCAACAAAAACAGCACCACAACCAGAGCCACGTCCCTTATTTGGCGTTCTACTCATTATTTGCGTTCACCTATCAAACTAAAAGATGGTTTATCTCAGGTGACAATTTAACTGCCAATAGTCAACAATTAAGTTCACTAACAGTAAGGCAGTGCCGGTGTCATAAATAGAATACATTTCTTTATGTCACACAACAGTGTAAAGGAGCAATTCAATACAATTACTTCACTATCTTAAAAAATCGGAATTTTCCAACCAACAATGTAACAGCCAAAGTTGACGGTTTAATTGGACTGTCAGAAATGCAGTGTAGGATCCAAATGTGCTATCTAGCTCAAAAACTATGTTTTTTGCAAACAACTATGTAAATGCAGTATGTTACGGTTTTATTGGAATATCAGAAATGCAGCGTAGGATCCTAATGTGCTATCTAGCACAAAAACAGTTTTTTTTGCTAACAACTATGTAAATGCAGTATGTCATGGTTTTATTGGAATATCAGAAATGCAGCGTAGGATGCAAATTTGCTATCTAGCACAAAAATCGTTAATTTCTAACGATAATTTGTTTTCCCTTAGTCCTAACAGCAGCACAGATGGGGTTAACTGCCCCCTGTGGACTGGTAGGACCGGCGGAAATTTTAGTGAGCCCAAGAACCAATAAGAGATCTTCTACTCCCTCAAAGGGAGGAGATCACCCCCAGCCCACCGTGTCTATCACAAGAATAACGTATCTAGGGTGGGAAATTTGTTTGCTGCTGTTAGGACTAAGGGAAAACAATTTATCGTTAGAAATTAACGATTCCCTTACGTCCTACCAGCAGCACAGATGGGGAGATAGCAAGAAGAATACCCTAGAGAGGGTCCTCATGCCTGGCAGAACTGAGAATCGTCTGCCCAAAAGCCGAAAACTCTGCCACTCTAGCATCTATCCTATAGTGTGAGATGAAGGTAGATTCAGAGCTCCAGGAAGCCGCCTTACAGATCAACTCTAAGGGAAGGAGTCTTCTCTCCGCAACAGAAGTTGAGACGGCCCTAGTAGAATGGGCCCTGACAAACTACGGAGGATCTAGAGATTGGGAGACAAAGGCCTCTCTAATGGCTTCCCTGATCCAGCGACTAATGGTAGATTTAGATTTGCCTTTAGACTTACCGGCAAACAGGATGAAGAGGTTCTCGGCTATCCTGAACTCCTTGGATCTATCCACATAGACCTGGAAGCATCTTGAGATATCCAGAGGATGTCTGGTTGGAGTATCCGAGGAGGAGGTAGAAAACAAAACCGGTAAGGAAATTACCTGGTTAATATTCTGGAAGGTTGGCACCTTCGGCCTGAAGTAAGGTAAGAACTTCAGGAGAACCCTGTCCTGCAAAAAAATGATGTAAGGGTGCCTTGCAGAAAAGGCTTGCAACTCAGAGACCCTTTTGCCTGAGGCTACTGCGAGAAGGAAGACTAGCTTTAAAGTTAGAAATTTAAAATCTACGCCTCCAATGGTTCAAAGGGGGGAGATGCTAACCCCCTCAGGGATGGGCTTCAGTATTGTAGGCTTTAGTCTTTCAGCCCCCTTAAGGAAGCGTTTGATGAACGGGTCCCAAGAGTACGGTCTGTTGAGGCAGGCCGAAATGGCAAAGAACTGAACTTTCAAGGTAGCTGGGGAGAGACCTTTATCAAGTCCATCTTGAAGAAATTGTAATATCGCAGACAGGGGCGGATCTGCAGATGCCACCTGATTGGAATGACACCATGACGTGAAGATTCTTGAGATTCTGGAGTAAGCCTTTTTTGTGGACTCCGCTCTGGAAAGCGAAAAAGTTCTCAGGACCGACTCAGAAAGCCCTTCTACATTGGGAAGGGACTGATCAACCTCCAGGCTGTCAGGTTGAATCTCTGCAGATCTAGGCAGAGGTGAGTGTCCCACGACACCAGGGTCTGCTCCAGGGGAGTCTCCAGTACTGTCCCTGACTCATCTGAATGAGCTGGGTAAACCAGGATCTTCTGGGCCAGAACGGTATGATGGCTATTACCGAGGCCTGATCCTGAAGGATTTTTGTCAATACCCTAGGTATCATGGAAAACGGAGGGAAGATGTAAGCCAGCCTGAACCTCCACGGTATTGTCGGAGCGTCTATCGCCAGGGGGTTGTCCTCCCTGTAAAGGGAGCAGAACCTCTGAACCTTGGCGTTAAACCTAGTTGCCATGAGATCCACCTCTGGCATGCCCCATCTGTTGACTAACTGCCTGAAGATCTTGGGATGCAATGACCACTCCATGGTCGGTAAGCCGCGACTTAGGCGATCCGCAATGATGTTGAGGGAGCCTCGGATATGAGTGGCAGATATATGGGATAGGTTCAGCTCTGCCCACCGCAGAATTACCCCGATCTCTGAAAGAAGGGGTAAAGATCTTGTGCCTCCCTGCTTGTTTATATAAAGCACCGCAGTCATATTGTCTGACTGGACTTTCACTGCCCTGCCCCAGATTTGGGGGGCGAAGTGAAGGAGGGCTAGCCAGATAGCACGAATCTCGCCGAGATTCGAGGAAAGATGCCGCTCCTGAGGAGACCAAGATCCCCAAACTGGGGATCCGTCTAGATGGGTGCCCCAGCCTACAAGGGACGCATCTGTCGTCAATATGAGAAAATCTGGTTGATTCATAGACTTTCCCACTGGCAGATGGTTCCACCATCTGAGGGAATTCCGGGTTTGGTTGGATAGGGAGCACAGGAAATCTAGCCCCGCGTGGCTGCCGTTCCATTTGTTTAGGACCTCCGTCTGTAGAGGACGGAGGTGCCATAAAGCCCAAGGGACTGCGTCCGCAGCCGCTTACATGAGCCCCAACATCCTCATGAGAGTCCAAATAGAGACTCGATGTGGTACAGTAAGGAACCTTGCCAGGTCCTGAATCTGCGTTTTCCTTTCTGGAGTCAACTGGAGGGACATCTCCACAGAGTCGACCACGAATCCTAAGTATTGGATTGAAGTCGATGGGCTCACACTCGACTTCTGCCAGTTGATGATCCAGCCTAGGCGGAGAAGAAAGGAAATTGTGACATGAAGATGGTGGGAAAGTATTGGAACTGAGGAGGCTAGGAAAAGCCAATCATCCAAATAAGGCACAATGGTCAGTCCCTGAAGTCTCAGAGCTGCCACCACCGACACCACCACCTTGGTGAAGATAAGCGGGGCAGAAGAGATCCCAAAAGGAAGGGCGGCAAACTGAAGATGTCTGCGGACCCCTGAGATCTGGACCGCGATCCTGAGAAATCTCAGAGAAGCGGGATGGATCGGGATGTGTAGGTAAGCATCCTTGAGGTCCAGAGTAGCCATAACATCCCCAGGATTGAGGATGTGACTGACTGACCTTATGGTTTCCATCCGGAACCTTGTTCTCCTTACGAAGCGATTGAGGAGATCCAGAGATCTCCCATCTTCATGGGAACCAGGAAGACTGTGGAATAAATCCCTAGACCCTTCTCCCCTGCCAGTACCTCCTCCAGGGCTCCCTTGGAAATATAGTCCTGAATGTAGGACTCCAAAATCTTCTGTTTGGCAGGCAGAAAGCTTCGAGTGGCAATGAACCTTTCTGGGGGGAGAGACACGAGGTCTATCCGATAACCAGCAGAGACTATATCTTGAACCCAGGAGTCTGTGATTTCCTGGGCCCAGACGTGTTTGAAATGAAAAAGACGTACCCCCACGGGAACATGTGGGAGGAGAACGGGAAAATCCAGAGGCGTAACGTTAGGGGCAGCGGGGTTGAACCAAGAGCCTCTGGGAGGCCCATAGTCAGGAGGGTTTAGCCTCCTTGGTGGGTCTACGGGAGCGTCTCGAGGATCTTCTAGGGCCATTGTCTTGGCAGCCAGCTTCAATTTGAACTGCGAAGTGTCACAAAGAAAATCTACGGCCAAATTGACCGACTTGAAAGCGGCCAGGATGTCGTCACGGGAAACGCTCTGGTCGACATCCGTCTGGATTTGGTTCAACCTTGAAGGCAGGAATGAGGCGACTTCAGTAGCCACAATAGATGTCGAGGCGGAGGCAGCGGCCGCAGAGTAACCTCTCCTCAGGGTGCACTCTGCCCTCCAGTCTAGAGGGTCCTGCAGAGGGCCAGAGAACCAGTGCTCACCGGAGCTAGTCCACTCCCGGAGATCGGGACAGGTGTAGGTAAGCCCACGTTAGTGGGAAGGCACGACACTACATGTTTTTTGCCATTTATGAGAAGATATCTATAGATAATTCTGGCCAAAGACTGAAATGTAGGGGTCTGGTGGCCGGATATACAGACTACCACACACACTCGATCTGATATCCCATCTGTGCAATACAACATCTGTTGGTGACATTTACATTGTCAATCCGGCTATTGTCGACATAGGTCGATTTTGGGACACAATTATATGCGGTGTACCTAGAGTCACAAGCAATCACTGGGATACATCTGTATTCTACTTTGACCACAGACCATTTGTGACAACTTTCAGAAACCGTTGCTGTGTGGTTATTGTTATCCCAATGCATATGAGGACTTGCTAGTGAATGATATTATCGCCTATTACCGCACTTTATCCAGTTGTGCCGAACAGTGCCAATATCACACAAGGATTACCCACTGTAAGGACACTGTACCTTTCCTACCTTCGTTTTTATTTTATTATTAATTATTATTTTTTATTGATATTATTTTTTATTGATATTGTTTTAGGTATCTATGCTAATACATCTTACATAAAAATTCCATATCAGAGTGCCAATCCATGCAATCCAAACATGCGGGGAGGAGAAACGAGCAATGCGACGAAAAAACGTGGTGCTCGGCCTGAGTAAAGCCGAGCGCCGAGCATAGCGATGCTTGAGCCGAACCAATACTCGACCAAGCATACTCGCTCATCACTAGTGGTGACACCTCAACAGTATCCTGGGACCCATTGTAGTGTTGGGGGCCAACTGAAACCCTGCCACTGCACATATTAGAATAGGTAGAATTTTCAGATAAACACTTTGAAAAATAACTCTAGGAAAATATATTATCTTTTTCTTCATTTGTAAAGTACATCAGGTAATGGTGCAGGTAATTCTCCTACAGGGCATACTATTACTACATTATGGAGCACTATTCCACTTTGCCATGATTACCCACCATGCTGAATCTTATAGCACCTTCTGTGTGTAAAGGATGCTGGTCTCTCAGTGCATGCCTATATGATCCTCAGTGTGAATAATTTTCTCAGACAGAATTCCATTATAAAGATGTCACAATCAAGTTTTATTTTTTATGCCTATGCAGAATGTTATTGTGGTGAACTTTTAATTCCGGCCAAAGGGTCATGTGTGCTGCTACAGCTAATGAGTGGCCTCAGCAGAAATGTGTCTCCAAGCAGCATGTGACGCAGCAGTATCATGCTACATGGGGGCATGTCACCACTGAGGACAGTCATTGGATACAATGACACATGTGACCTCATTTGTACCCTGGCCGGAAGTAAACAGAGCAGTTAAACCAAGATTGCAAATGGAGCCAGGACGCCGGAGGAGTGGTGGGCAGCAGCTGAGTATGAATTTTTCAACAGGCCACAGCTATTACCAGTAGCTAATTTATAAATCCCATCATCCCTCAAAAAAAAAAACTTCCTCATTTTCTCTTTATTTTATATTTATATATGTGTAACCTTTAAGAAATAAGTTAATGCAGGAACACTTCTGAAATAATGTGAGCATGAAGGCTTATGTCATTTTAGCATCGACTATCAATTATTTTTCTATAAATCTAGCAGTCTTTTAATGAAGTAGCCCTGCTGCTCATCTAGCAGGTTGCCTTAAAGGAGATATTGCCCCACTTATCCTCCAGTGTGGAGATCAAAGAGAACTAGAACTCTTACTCGTCTTTTACTGAGTCATGATGGAAGCTGCTCTCTTGAGCACAGTTCCCTTGGCAAATTTCTGTCATTAACCATAAAATGAGATGAGGTTTGAATTATATAGTACAGACATAAAGCTTCAAATTAAATACACTTAACGTGTGTTAATTGTTTAATAATTTGCTTTTACTTGTCAAAGAGTTATGCACAAGTTCGTAAAATCCTCATTTAAAGTATATTTGAGGCTGTGGTATACTTACTTATTTCTTCACTGCAATGCAAATTTTTTTTTTTTTTTTTAAGGAAGCCAGACTTTACTGGCGATATGTGTGAGGCGTCACTTCTTTGACCCAGACCCACCCAAATAGTCCTAGGCTCATACTTTATATCTCATTCAAGTACCAGGCATTTTGATGTCACATTACTATTTATTATTTACTGTGGATTCTAGGTTGCATCTCTGCTTTGTACCATTAGCTATTGCCATTCTGGACTATATACATTGTGCTTGTATTTGTGGTTTTTGGTGGGAGCTGTGTTGTTGTCTAGTCTTATTTAGTACCAGCACATGGTATATTGTATACAATTTTTAATTATGTCTGTGTGTTTTTGTAGCCTAATAAAATGCATACATTGCTTTTATAACTAGTGGTTGTGCACTATATTGGGATTTTCTTGGGCCATGTGGCCTGTTTTGGGTATATATGTGTTGACTTGAACCTCCAGTGCACTCCATTTCATTGGTAGTGTGCCCCCTAATTCATTGTTTACATAATGCATTAAATACGTTTCTGCGTCCCAGCCACAAAATGAATGTTAGGGACCAGGTACTAAGTATCCCTGGTATAGATTTTAGTAAAAGGAGGTAGTTAAGATCATATAGTTTGTTTGGTTCTGGAGAAATATTAATACCCAGAAATTTGAGCTATGTGGCTGTCCTTTCGAAGGGAGAATTCAAATTTAGTTATCTTAATTTTTTAGATGGTATATTTATTCCCATGGCTTGAGATTTAGAGGTATTAATCTTCAAGTTATGACTAAAGGAGCCAAAGATCTCGATAATGGCTGGGAAAGCTCGTGGGGGATGGAGACCATAAATAAAAGGTCGTCTGCATAGGCAGCTTGTTTAAGCTTCAAATCGCCACAAACCAAACCCTTTATCTCTTGGGATTGTCTGCTGTGCTGTAATAAAGGTTCCACCGTGAGTATAAAAATAATTGGAGACAAAGGACAGCCTTGTCTGGTCCCGTTATTTATACTCACTTCCTGGGAGAGTAGGTAATTTACCTTAATGTAAGCCTTAAGAAATTCATACATTGTAAATATTGCTTCAATGAAGGGAGGAGGGAAGCCCAGCCTGGACAGAATGCACCAAATAAAAACCAATGACACTCTGTCAAAGGCATTTTCGGCATCTGTTTCTAGCAAAACCATGGATTGATTTATTCTCTGCATTAGAGCAATGGAGTTCAATATTTTATATGTGTTATCTTTACCTTCTCGACCGGATATACATTTTGTCTGATCAGGGTGTTTGAAATCTTTTAAAAGGAGTTTTATTCTTGAGGATAGCATTCTGGCATGATTTTTAGGTCCAGATTTAACAATGAAATGGGTCTATAACTAGAACATAAGGTTGGGTCTTTATGAGTTTTGTGTATCAAAGTGATATGAGCATTTAGAGTTTTGGGGGGAAAGGGGGTCCCAGACAGAGCTGCATTAAAAGCCTGAAGCATATGCGGCATGAGGGTGTCTTTGGAGGTATTGTAATGTTATATTGAAAGACCATCCGGACCTGGGGATTTCCCTTTAGCTATTTGTTTCAGAGTTTTAGATAATTCGCCTAAAGTGATGGGTTCACGTAAGCTTAGAGCTTGTTCCGTGGTTATAAATGGGAGGTGCAATTTTTCTAAAAATACTTTTGTTAATTCTAGTTTCTTGGTCTTAATGTCTTCTGAGTCTACTGCAATTATCTTATAGAGTTCTGAATAAAAGCATTGGAAGGCCGCTGCTATGCTAGTGTTATCTCTTAGTAGCGATTTGTCTTCTAGTTGGATGGTGGGAATTCTTGCTTTACGCTTACGTTGTCTCAAGATTGCTAGCATCAATTTTGTGGGTTTGTTCCCATGTGAAAATAACTTCTGTTTTATGGATAAATAAAGTTTAGCGGACTGGGCATTTAAGAACTTCTTAAGTTCTTCCCTAGCTTCAGATAATTCCACAAGACACTGTTTATTCCAGGTACGTTTGTGAGAACACTCCAATTTGGAAATCTTGTCATATAGCATTGCTATTTCCGCACGTCTTTCCTTGTTTAAGTGAGAAGCTATAGAGATGAACTCTCCTCTTATAACCGATTTATGTGCTTCCCAAACCATAAGGGGAGAGATGTCATCAGATGTATTGATAAAGAAGAATTATTTTAACTTGCTCTCTATTTTTTATTTTATACTAAGTTTGTCTAAAATTGTCTCATTCAGACGCCAATTGGACGTCCTGGGATTAGAGGCCGGAATTCTAGGTGTAAAGTAGACCGGGGAATGGTCAGAATGGGACAGACCGGGGAATGGTCTATACATAAATGTACATGAGTAGCAGGAAATAGGACATAATATAGTCTGTGATAAGTATTATGTGGGGATGAGAAATGTGAGTAATCTTTTGTGTTAGGGTGTAGTGTTCTCCATACATCTATTACTTTTCTGGATCAGCCTTTTTAAATTATTCTGCGTCTTCTTGGGAACAGCAGACCTTCCTGATGAAGCATCCATTCGAATATTAAGGGAGACATTAAAATCGCCAGCTACAACCACTAGTCCTTCTCTGAACTCCTCGATCTTCAAACCACTGTCTCTGCCCCACATTAGGAGCATAAAGATTGATAAATGTGCATATTTGTGTATTTATTTTCCCTTTGACAATAAGGAATCGTCCTGTTCTATCTGATTTCTGGTCGATAAGGGAGAAATTGGTATGCTTATGGATTCTTACACTCACCCCGAACTTGTTGGTGTGATCTGAGGAGCTATGAAACCAGAGGTTATAGCAAGAACGCAAAAGATTAGGGATCTTATTATGTTTGAAGTCTGTTTCTTGGGCAACTATGACTTGGACTTTTTCCCTATGAAAGTGCTGAAGGATTTGGCTCCCCTTTGCAAGGGCCTTAAAGCCTCTTACATTATTCGTTACTATTCTGAGGTCAGCCATGGTATGATGTAAGGAGTGTAGGGTAGGTTATGTACATACCCTTCGCTGAATAAATCTGATTTGGTCCACATTCTGGTGGTAGGTTACCTTGGTGCTTGCGCCAAAGGAAACAGGGGAGGGAAAGAGGGGAAGATCTATTGGTGAAACTCGAAAAATTTGAATATCGTGCCAAGTTCATTTATTTCAGTAATGCAACTTAAAAGGTGAAACTACTATATAAGATAGACTCATTACATGCAAAGCGAGATATTTCAAGCCTTTACTTGTTATAATTTGGATGATTATGGCTTACAGCTTATGAAAACTCCAAAGTTGCAATCTCAGGTACCCTTTGCTGAGGGGTATGGATTAATTAGCTGACTAGAGTGTGACACTTGGATACTAGAATATTTAACCTTTTCACGATATTCTAATTTTAAGTTGCATTAATGCAACTCCTTTTAAGTTGCATTACTGAAATAATTGAACTTTTGCAAGATATTCAAATTTTCCGAGTTTCAACTGTAGAACACACAAAAACAGAGAAAAACATTAATGAAAACAATACACCATTATAAAAGAACCATAGAGGATTTTGACGACCCTATAAAGGACCAGAATAGGTCTGATCAAAGCCAGAAGCTGGCCACTAAAGATGAGCGAATCGAAGCTGACAAAGTGGAATTAGTTTAGAATTTAAGGAACAATTCGATTCGCAACGAATACGAATCACCTCTCACTTCGTGGTAACGAATCGCAATTTTCTTAAAATGATGGCTACACGTGTGATGATTGAGGACATGGGACAAGGAACTCTGGGAAGGCGGGATCACCCAGATTGATATGCCTGCATTAAGCTATTCAGAGCAGCCAGCCATCCCTGTGATGTCACAACCCTATAAATACGGCAGCCATCTTACAGTCAGACATTTTCCAGCGTTCAGAGTGCAGAGACAGACGTGTGAAGGTGCTAGGGACAGCAAGTGGAAAAACAATTGTGGAAAAAAAACATTTATAAGTGCAGGGAAAGTATAGGGAGGAATCATTTCACAGTATCTTGGTGCATGGAAAGACATCAGAAGGCGCTAGGGACATTGATAGGAAAGTGATTTACAAAGGCTGGGAAAGATTATTTGGGGATCCAAGTGTTATGTTGAAAAGCCTTTAGTGGCTTATATATTAGTATCTTATTCAGTACTAGAAGAAAAATATATCCTCAGTTCACTTCCTCAGGTAGAGCCTGCTCTACCTGAGGCCTGCATTACTAAGTGGCTGCTTTCATAAGTGGAGTTGAAGAAACCGGAGTTTAGGAAAAGGAGCAAGAAACAGAGATTCATTAGATCATCCTTGTATACAGTTGGTTTGATTCTAGCTAGTCTTCCTACTGCTGTAAGGGACCACAGTAAGTAAGAATCTTGATATCACTGCTCTATATTGTATTTATTTATTTTTTTCCCTCTCTTTTCCTGTGTAATCCCCATTTAGTATGACTTCCATTATTGACAGCGCCGTCCAGTGCACATCTTGTATGATGTATGCAGTCCTGGAACAGCCGTTCGAGGGTGCATATGTTTGTTCAAAATGTGAGCAAATTACCCGTTTGGAATCGCACATCGAGTCTCTAAACAGGCGAGTTGCAACACTGAAAGCCACTGACAATTTGGAAAAGAGTTTGCTGCTCACTGAGCAAGCACTCGATGGGGTAGATGTGGGGGAGGGTGGTAGCGAGAAGGCTGAGGAGAGTGAGGTAGTTAGCTGGGTAACAGTAAGAAAGCGGGGTAGAGGGAAGAGTGCCAGGGAGGCTAGCCTTGATCTGACACACCCCAACAAGTTTGCATGGTTGGCAGATGAGGGGGATGACAGTTCAGGGTCGGCACCGCTGCAGCCAGACACTTCCTCTGCCAGTCAGGGGAATGTCAGCTCCAGTAAGCAGGGGACCAGGAGAGCAGGGCAGGCCAGACAAGTGCTGGTAGTGGGAGACTCAATTATTAGGGGTACAGATAGGGCAATCTGTCACAAAGATCGTGATCGCCGAACAGTGTGCTGTCTTCCTGGCGCTAGAGTTCGACACATCGCGGATCGGGTTGACAGATTACTGGGAGGGGCTGGAGAAGATCCAGCGGTCATGGTCCATATCGGAACCAATGACAAAGTTAGAGGAAGGTGGAGAGTCCTTAAAAATGATTTCAGGGATTTAGGTCAAAAGCTTAGGGCAAGGACCTCAAAAGTAGTATTTTCTGAAATACTGCCTGTACCACGAGCCACACAAGAAAGGCAGCAGGAGATTAGGGAGGTTAACAAGTGGCTCAAGAACTGGTGTAGGAAGGAGGGGTTCGGGTTCCTGGAGAACTGGGCCGACTTCTCTGTTGGCTACAGGCTCTACCGTAGGGACGGGCTGCACCTCAATGGGGAAGGGGCAGCTGTGTTGGGGAGAAAGATGGCTAGAAGGTTGGAGGAGTGTTTAAACTAGGGACTGGGGGGAGGGTAATTACGTTATAGGAGGGAAGATAGTGCAGATAGAGACCAGGGGCGAGGTAGTGTGTCTGGGGGAGGAATAGAAGGGGGGACTAGAACAGCTCAGAATGAAAGATGTAGGGTAAAAAATACACATAAACCTGTCAAATGTATGTATACTAATACCAGAAGCCTGACTAACAAGACTGGTGAACTGGAATTAGTGATGTGTGAGGAGGACTATGACGTAGTGGGAATAACTGAGACATGGCTGGACGATAGCTATGACTGGGCAGTTAATATAAAAGGTTACAACTTGTTTAGAAAGGATCGTCAAAACCGGAGAGGTGGAGGGGTCTGCCTCTACGTGAAGTCGTGTCTAAATCCCGTAATTCGAGAATACATCTCTGAGGGACATGAACATGTGGAGTCACTGTGGGTAGAAATACATGGAGCAAAAAACAATAATAAAATACTAATAGGAGTGTATTATAAACCACCTAATATACCAGAGTCCACAGAAAATCTATTACTAAACGAGATAGATGAGGCGGCAAATCATAATGAAGTCGTTATCATGGGGGACTTCAACTACCCAGATATAGACTGGGAAACTGAAAGCTGTACATCCCAAAAAGGAAACAGGTTCTTGGCAATAACCAAAGACAATTTCCTTTCCCAACTGGTTCAGGACCCCACTAGAGGGACGGCCATACTGGACTTAGTATTAACCAATAGACCTGATAGAACAACAGATGTGCAGGTTGGGGGACACCTGGGAAATAGTGACCATAAAGTTATAACCTTCCAATTATCCTTCAAACGAGAGTTTCTAAATGGAGGAACAAAAATACCAAACTTCAAAAAAGCTAAAATTTAGCCAACTAAGCGAGGCCATAGGCCTAACTAACTTGGACAAAGTCCTCAAAAATAAAAATACAACCATAAAATGGGAGATTTTTAAAAGCATTATAACATCTAATTGTGAGAGGTATATACCTTATAGGAATAAAAGGCTAAGGAACAATAAGAAACCAATGTGGATAAATGGAACCGTAAAGAAGGCAATAAATGACAAAAAGAAAGCATATAAATTGCTAAAACAGGAGGGGAGTCAGGAAGCACTGATAAACTATAAGGAAAAAAATAGAATATGTAAAAACTAATAAAATTTGCCAAACTAGAGACCGAGAGATTAATTGCCAAAGAGAGTAAAACTAACCCTAAAATGTTCTTCAATTATATAAATAGTAAAAAATATAAATCTGAAGGAGTCGGCCCTCTAAATAGCAATGAGGGGGTGTTGCAGAGAGCGACGAGGATAAAGCAAAACTATTAAATATTTTTTTTCTCCACTATATTCACTGAGGAAAATAAACTGTCAGATGAAATGCAGAATGTAAAAGTAAATCCCCATTAAAAGTGCCCTGTCTGACCCAGGAAGAAGTACAACAGCGACTTAAAAAGATTAAAATAGACAAATCGCCAGGACCGGATGGCATACACCCCGTATCCTAAGGGAATTAAGTGATGTCATAGCCAGACCATTATTTCTGATATTTACGGACTCTATAATAACAGGGAATGTTCCACAGGATTGGCGCATAGCAAATGTGGTGCCAATATTCAAAAGGGTCCAAAAACAGAGCCTGGAAATTATAGGCCGGTAAGTTTAACATCTATTGTTGGTAAACTGTTTGAAGGGTTTCTAAGAGATGCTATTTTGGAGTATCTCAATGAAAATAAGCAAATAACGCCATATCAGCATGGCTTCATGAGGGATCGGTCATGCCAAACGAATTTAATCAGCTTCTATGATAAGGTAAGTTCTAGACTTGACAGCGGCGAATCAATGGATGTCGTATATCTGGACTTCTCCAAAGCATTTGACACCATACCTCATAAAAGGTTAGTATATAAAATGAGGATGCTCGGACTGGGAGAAAATATCTGTATGTGGGTAAGTAACTGGCTGAGTGACAGAAAACAGAGGGTGGTTATTAACGGTAGATACTCAGATTGGGTCACTGTAACTAGTGGGGTACCTCAAGGGTCAGTATTGGGCCCTATTCTCTTCAATATATTTAATAATGATCTTGTAGAAGGCCTGCACAGTAAAATATCTATTTTTGCAGATGACACTAAACTGTGTAAAGTAATTAACACTGAAGAGGACAGTTTTCTGCTACAAAGGGATCTGGATAGATTGGAGGCTTGGGCAGAAAAATGGCAGATGAGGTTTAACACTGACAAATGTAAAGTTATGCACATGGGAAGGAATAATGCAAGTCACCCGTACATATTAAATGGTAAAACACTCGGTAACACTGACATGGAAAAGTATCTAGGAATTTTAATAAACAGCAAATTAAGCTGCAAAAAACAGTGTCAGGCAGCTACTGCCAAGGCCAATAAGATAATGGGTTGCATCAAAAGGGGCATAGATGCCCGTGATGAAAATATAGTCCTACCACTTTACAAATCACTAGTCAGACCACACATGGAGTACTGTGTACTGTTCTGGGCTCCTGTGAACAAGACAGACATAGCAGAGCTGGAGAGGGTTCAGAGGAGGGCAACTAAAGTAATAACTGGAATGAGGGATCTACAGTACCCTGAAAGGTTATCAAAATTAGGGTTATTCACTTTAGAAAAAAGACGACTGACGGGAGATCTAATAACTATGTATAAATATATCAGGGGTCAGTACAGAGATCTCTCCCATCATCTATTTATCCCCAGGACTGTGACTGTGACAAGGGGACATCCTCTGCGTCTGGAGGAAAGAAGATTTGTACAAAAACATAGAAAAGGATTCTTCACTGTAAGAGCAGTGAGACTATGGAACTCTCTGCCTGAGGAGTTGGTGATGGTAAGTACAATAAAGGAATTCAAGAGGGGACTGGATTTATTTCTGGAGTGTAATAATATTACAGGCTACAGCTACTAGAGAGGGGTCGTTGATTCAGGGAGTTATTCTGATTGCCTGACTGGAGTTGGGAAGGAATTTTTTTCCCCTTAAGTGAGGAAAATTGGCTTCTGCCTCACAGGGTTTTTTTTGCCTTCCTCTGGATCAACTTGTAGGAAACAGGCCGAACTGGATGGACAAATGTCTTTTTTCGGTCTTATATACTATGTTACTATGTTACTTCTGCAGTTATTTCTGTTGAAAGCGTATAGGGGCGTATTTCAGTACAATAATAAAAATATATATGCAAAGCACTGTTGCAGTTATTTCTGGTGAAAGCATATAGGGTGTATTTCAGTACTACAAGAAAATATATATACGCACTTCAATCTTTAATTTTTTTCTGGTCAAAGCATATAGTGGTCTATTTCAGTCTAACAAGAAATATATATTCTCAGGTCACTTCTGCAGTTATTTCTGGTGAAAGTGTATAGGGGAGTATTTCAGTAAAAAAAGAAAAATATATATGCACTGCACTGTTGCAGTTATTTCTGATGAGAGTGCATTGGGGCGTATTTCAGTAAAAAATGAAAAATATATACGTAAAGTTGAGCGGACACCTGAAAGTTCGGGTTTGCCGGGTTCGGCCGAACTTCATCGCAAAGTTCGATTTCGGGACCCGAACTTGACCCCGAACCCAAAGTCAATAGGGATCCGAACTTTGGGGCACTAAAATGGCTCTAAAAAAGTTATGGGCAGGGCTAGAGGGCTGCAAAGGGCAGGAAAATGAGGGTAAGAGAAGGACAATTGCCCTGCAAACAAATGTGGAAAGGGAAACGACTTAAAATAACATAAAATACATAACATTTTAAAATAATAATCTTGAATTAGGAGGAGGAGGTCCATATCGAGTAGGAGGTTGAGGAGTTGGTGGACGTTGTGTTGTAGGTGGAAGCGGTGGTGGGGGAAATACCAAAACTTTTTTGTTTTAGTTTTTTTATTATCTTTATTGTTTTTTTTTTTCTATTCTTTTTATAAATTTGGGTAGCCCCCAAAACAATGGGAAATATAAAAAAGAAAGCAAAGAGAAAGTGCGCTGGAGTAAAATAATGGCTGGGTGAGACCGGAATACATGTCTATTTTGCATAAGGTACGGACAAGTCCTGTGCGATCCATGCCTGGTTCAATTTAATGAACATGAGCTTGTCCACATTGGCTGTGGACAGGTGGCTGCGATTGTCTGTGATAACGCCCCCTGCCATGCTAAACACATGTTCAGACAATACACTGGCAGCAGGGCAGGCGAACACCTCCAAGGCATAAAGGGCAAGCTCAGGCCATGTGCCCAATTTGGAGACCCAGAAGTTGAATGGGGCAGACCTATCAGTCAGTACATGTAGGCGTGTGCACACATACTGTTTAACCATGTTGCTGAAATGCTGCCTCCTGCTAAGACGTTCCATATCATCTGGTGGTGCTGGTTGTTGTGGAGTGCTGACAAAGCTTTTCCACATTTCGGCCATGCTAACCCTGCCTTCTGAGGTGCTGGCGGTGCCCCAGCTGCGTTGGCTACTTCTTCCTCCTCCTCTGCCTTTGCCGTGTGCTTCCACTGAGCCCCCGCTGTCAGGTAGGAATGCCATCAGCAGCAAGTCTACCAGTGTACGCTTGTAGTCACGCGTCTTCCGTTCACACTTCAGTGACGGAATTAAGGACAGCACATTGTCCTTGTAATGGGGATCCAGTACGGTGGCCACCCAGTAATCAGCACTGGTTAGAATGTGGGCAACTCGTTGGTCATTGCACAGGCACTGCAGCATGCGGTCGCTGCCCAGAGACAACAACAAGCTTTCCTCTGTGGGAGGTGTATCGTCTTTGTCCTCTGTATCCCTTCAGCCACGCTCCAGTGATGCCCATGAGCTGTTTGGGTGCCACCCTGCTGTGAATACGGTTCCTCCTCCTCCTCATCCTTCAAATCCTCCTCATCCTCCAGAACTGTGCCCTGGCTGGACAATTGTGTACCTGGCCTATGTTGGAGCAGGAACCCACCCTCCGGGCGACTTGTGATTGACTGGCCTTCCATCATCGCCCAAAGCGTTTTTTCAAGGAGACATAGAAGTGGGATAGTAATGATGAGAACTGCGTCATCGGCACTGGCCATGTTGGTGGAGTACTCGAAACAGTACAACATGGCACACAGGTCTCGCATGGAGGCCCACTCATTGGTGGTGAATGGTGCTGTTCCGCAGAGCGACTTATCTGTGCATGCCGCAAATGTAACTGTATTATCACCTGCTGCTGCTCGCACAGTCTCTCCAGCATGTGCAAGGTAGAGTTCTACCTTGTGGGCACGTCATATATGAGTTGGTGAGCAGGAAATCGAGATTTCGCCCATTATCGCACACCACCAAGCCCGGCTTGAGGCTCAGTGGCACGAACCACTAATCGGTCTGTTGTTCCATGCCCGTCCACAGATGAGTTTCAAAACAGCCTGCTGTCATTTCCCCTTGGCTGTGCTGAAGTTGGTGGTGATGGTGTTACGCTGACGGTTGAGGAGGTGGTACAAAAGGAAGTGGAGTAGGAGGAGGAGGCAAAGAGAAATGCCCTGCAATCCTCAGTGGGGGAAGGACATGCGGCAAACTGCTATCCGCCTCAGGCCCAACCGCCACTGCATTTACCCAGTGTGCTGATATAACATCCCTACCTGTGCTTACTGGTCCATGTATCAGTGGTTATGTGAACCTTGCCACAGATGGCATTGTGCAGTGCACACCTGATTTTGTCTACCACTTGGTTGTGCAGGGAAGGGAAGGCTCACCTGAAAAAGAAGTGGCGGCTGTGAACCCCGTACTGTGGAACAGCCACCACCATGAGTACACACAAGAGTAATGGTGCGCTCACCTAGGAGATGCAGGAGCACGGACCTCGCCAGGAGCCAAGGCGTTCACTTGAAATCAGTAGAGAGCACAAACAGGGTCCAGCTTCACAAAATTCGTAGACTTTATTTAATCCTGTGCACATTTAAAAACCATCAATAGCAGCATTGCATCATCGACACGTTTCGGTTCCCTCCAAATATGGATCCTTATTCATAACCAAGGATCCATATTTGGACTGATCTGAATCGCGTCAATGATGCAATGTTGCTATTGATGGTTTTTAAACGTGCGCAGGATTAAATAGTCTACAAATTTTGTGAAGCTGGACCCCTGTTAGTGCTCTCTACTGATTTCAAGCCACCACCATAAGGTTTTTAAAAGTGTCTTCACCAGATGGAATGACAGCATTTGACAGGCCAGGAATTTTGAAATGCTGGTATTCAGGGCCAAAGATCGCGGGTGGGTAGGGGGGTACTTCCTCTTTCTCTCCAGTGTTTGGGAGATGGACAGCTGAACGCTTCCATGGGACATTGTGGAGATTCTTGGTGACCGCCCTGGTGGTGTTGCTGCCACATCCTCTGTTTGTGGGTTGGCAGGTGCCACTCTCACTCCAGAGGTGGAGAAAGAGGCCGAGACTGCAGCAGAAGAGGGAGCTGGAGGAGCCTGAGACCTGTCTTGGTTTTTGAGGTGTTTACTCCACTGCAGCTTATGCTTTGCATTTAGATGCCTGGTCATGCAGGTTGTGCTCAGGTTTAGAACATTTATGCCTCGCTTCAGGCTCTGATTGCACAGCGTGCAACCACCCGTGTTTTGTCGTCAGCACATTGTCTGAAGAACTGCCACGCCAGGAAACTCCTTGGAGCTGGCTTTGGTGTGCTCAGTCCCTGGGCGCGGTGGGTAATAGCAGGCGTACTGTCTAGGGGACGGCCGCTTTGCTTTTGCACCCTGCTCCCTCTTTTGCTGTACTGGTGGCTCTGTTTGACAATCTCCTCTTCCTCCGAACAGCACACGTCACTCACATGACGTAATGATAAATACCTATGCAGTGCAGGGGTACTTCACAGCAAAAAATGGGTATATGCCACCCAACAATGTTAAAGACGGATTTACAAAATGTATTTCCCTGTTAGGTATGTAAGTAACAGACGAATTTAAGAAAATTTGTCAAGTATGCAGTGCCGGTGTACTTAAAAGAAAAAAATGTGTTTATGTCACCCAGCAATGTGAATTTAAGTAATTTATTTCACTCAAGTATGCAGTGCAGGTGTACTTCACACAAAAATTGGTTTGTCGCCCACCTAACTAACAGACGGATTACATATTACATATTATATTTTTGTGTCAGGGGTACAAAGATGCATTGCACCCACAAAAAAAATCGCAGTAAGAAGGTCACCAACAGAATTAACAGCCAGATAGATTATCTTTCTGTGTCAGGGGTGTAAAAATGGTGTATTGCACATGTGCACTGGCTGGACAGTTGTGTAGCTGGCCTATGTTAGTGCAGGAACCCGCCCTCCGAGCCACTGGTGAGTGACTGTCCTGATAACCGTGGAAATGTCACCCAATCTAACCGACAAATTTAAGAAATTTATTTCCCTGTCAGGTATGCAGCGCAGGGGTACTTCTCAGCAAAAAAATTTAATATGTCACCCCACACTCTAACAGATAGATTTACTGAATGAATTTCCATGTCAGGTATGCAGCGCAAGGGTATTTCACAGCAAAAAATGTGAATATGTCACCCCCTGAACTCAGACGGATTACCTATATTTTTTTCCCTTCCCCTGGCACATATGCAGTGCAGGTTTACTTAAGAAATGTTTATATGTCGCCCACTAAACTACCAGTAAGATTAAATTCTTGTCCCTGGCACATATGCAGGTGCAAGTGCACTGCACACAAAAACTGGTCGCTGTAGGTCACAGATTTAACAGCCAGTTCAGATTCCATCCTACTCTCTCCCTCAGAGCGGCAGCTTGCTTCCTATCCCTGCACTAGTAATATCGGACGTGACGTTCGGTGCTACGTGACATCCGGCTTAGTTAGAGGCTGGGTCACATGATGAACTGGCCAATCCTAGCCATGCCATTAGTAGGCATAGCTGTGATGGCTTCTAAGGGCACACAGCTTAAACACTTGTTGATTGGCTGCCCTGCAAACGGAGTCACACAGGGAAGTAACTGCTCCGTGTGATGCATCAAGAAATCGAATCCTGGCTTTCTCCGTGACAACTGAAAATCGGAACCATGCTAACCAACAACGGGAAGAACATGGTGTCTGAGCTGCGTCAAGGAAGGCTGAGCCATGCGCCCTGCATGGCACACGTGTTCAATCTGGTTGTCAAGCGGTTCCTGAAATCTTCCACCCATCTGCAAGACATCCTAAAAATGCCCAGGAAACGTTTTATGCACTTCAGCCATTCGTACACCACAAAACACACCCTCCTTGAGCTGCAGTGGCCTCCTTATGTTGGACCTACTATACAAACAGAAAAAGGCCATAAATGATTTCTTGATGATGCAAACGGACAGGAGTACACCCCTGTGAAACTTTGATATCAGCCATGGGCAGCTCACGCGTGACATCTGCTGTTTGCTCAGGCCATTTGAGGATGCCACGTTATTTGTCAGTCGTCAGGACTATGGTATGAACGACATCATTCCATTGCTTTATGTCCTGGAACAGATGGTGGTAAATATGGCTGGTCAGGGGACAGGAGACTTGGCGCCTCAATCTCATGGCCACATGAGCCCTGTGGGAGCTGAACTGGAAAGGGAGTGGGAGGAGGAAATTGGAGCACAGGCAATGTGTAGCCAAATGGGTGGGTTTTCTACTCCTCTGACAGGACAGGAGGAGCAGGAGCAGCCAGAGGAGCTACAGGCCGATGAGGAAGCTGAGACACAGGACCCAGACAAACCATGGCAGTCACTTGCATAAGTGGCACGATGCATGCTCACTTGCTTGCGTAGTGACGGCCAAATTGTCACGATTCGGCAGAGGGATGACTTCTGGCTCTCCACCTTGTTGGACCCTAGCTATCAGTCCAGAATAGGGGCCTTTTTTCACCCACCGAGAGGGCGGCCAAACTGAACTACTACAGAGACATCCTATGTAGTCAGTTGGCTTCTACCTATCTGCGCCATCGTCCATCCTCTCACAGGTCTGACCAGGGAGGCCCTCTGCACTCACATTCCACTGCCATGGCTGCTGGGGAGGGGTGGGGTGGCAGTCGCTGATCAGTAGCTTTCTTCATAGTGAAGAAACTACTCACCAGAAGCAGCAGGTAGACCTTGAGCAGGACTTGAACCAGCAGGTCATGGCATAATTGCACTGCACCCTGCCACCCCACATTGAAGATGCCCTGGACTACTGGGTAACCAAACTGGATTTGTGGCTGCAACTAGCAGAATTTGCCCTGGAAAAGCTGTCCTGCCCGGCAAGTAGTGTGGCATCAGAGTGGGTGTTTAGTGCGGCGGGGCCATAGTTACCCAAAGAAGAACTCACTTGTCCACCCAAAATGTGGAGATATTGCGTGGTGTCATGCCCTCCGGTGATGCAAGTGCACATACTTGCTGGTTGAGTTATTCTGTTCCAATGGGCCATTAGGCCCTGGACCTATTATGTTCTGATCAAGGGCCTTACTGCTCTATTTAAACAACTTGCTGGCAATACACCCTTGCCAGTTTTTTCCTTCCTTGTGCTTCAGTTGCTATTTTGTGTTATTGGATTAATACTATTTGGATTTGACTTCAGTTTGACTTGGACCTCTCTCTTTGTTTAGTGATTTTGTACTCAATTTCACATCTGGTTTGACCCTTGGCTTAGATATTGTTGACCACTCTCTGTCCTGTGACTTGGTACTGTATTGACCTCCTGAGTCCTGACTTTTGACCCATTTCTGTACGACCCTTCCCTATGATGTTGGGTTCCAGTAGTGTAAACACGTCTCTGCAGCTTTTACTGTGGGTGTTTGTTTTGGTCTTGTGCACTTATCAGTATAGGAATGGTCAAATAGTTGTGGACTAGCCATTCATGGCTTGCTATGCAAGTAAGAAGAGACAGCGGGTTGGGTGCAAGTTAGGACTCATCGTGTGAATGTGTTTCCCTGCCTACGGTCAGGACACTATCGTTTGGAAACTGAATTTTCTGAAATGAATAATCTTTCGCTTGTGGTTTTTATTATGGAAGATTTTCTTCACCAAAGAAAGCAATCCATGATAAATCAGACAAGAAAATAAATTACTTTCTCAAAAAAATCACATTTGCTTGATTTTTAATTAACCATTCTCCACTATTTTCACTAATTGCTAGTATTAACCCTATACCACTACTTCTATTCTGTGTTTATATTACACGCCCTATAAAATATATGCCAAAAGAAATCAAAATATATTTATTAAAAATCTACATGTGCATGACTTTTAGTCACCACTACTAAAATGTAAACATTTCATCGGAGAATGTTAGTGACGTAAAAAAACTGAGGTGTCACACATAAAAAAAAATGAAAACACATATACTGTGCTATTAAATTGTTGTAATGCTCATGGTTTACAACACAAACATAATTGGTTTGAGAATCTGAAGTTATTGATCTCTTTACATTGCCTAAGGCATAAGAAACTGCGAGCACTTTGCACTGCCAGAGATAGAGACTATGCTTAAATGAATAAAACTCTTTTGTGTAGCCTTCTTACAAGAATTTTTTTCAACATTATTAGAAAAATACAATTTCAATAGAAGTAATATCTAAATCTAAATCTAGATGCATACGGGGACTGCCTGTCTGTAAGTTTGGTACCTAATTTTATATAATGTCAAGCCATAAATCAATCTGCTAACTAGATACAACCAGGCTCCAATTTCAGTGTCTTTGTAATAATGTATATATTGCGTGCCTGTAAAAAGTAGGAAATTAGATTGTGAAAAGTTACATGTCTCTTGTACATAAAGTACGTAGGGACAGACTAGGAACTAAAAGTTTCCCTGGAAAAACACCAAAAGTGGCCCCATATTGTAGGCAGGTCTAAATTGACAGAAGTTGGGGCAACACGAGTATATAGGCATAGCATAAGTAGGAAGGGTCATAGTGCAGCACAAAATAACGCCCCAGCAGAACCCTATACCACAGTGCAGCACAAAATACTGACACTCTCGCCACAGTATTCAATTAATGCTGAGACCATCAGATCATTGTGTGTCCAGCCAGTGGCCATTAGGATGGCTCAGGTGGCCATCTGGGAGTTGGCCCATCGGGAACTTTCAGTGTAGAGTTTATCAGTCTGTCCCTGAAGGTATAAAGTAGCTCTTATTTTCCATATCATAAAGATAACAGTAATGTGTTTTTCATGTCAAGTTATGACAGAACTGACAAAATTGTTTAAATACCACCGTTGTTACAAAAACTATTTTGGCGACAATCCCACCTTCAGCTACGCCAGGGCAACACCATTGTTGTCATGGATACTGCAAATAACAAGGAATAAGCAACATATCAAAATAATTTTAAAACATTAGAATTAGAGACAAGTGAATTTTCAAAAAACAATTTGGTCTGATTAGTCCGAATTGGCCAACAAATTTGATTCAGGTACAAATCAATTTTACCCGAATCAAAAGTGCTTTAACCACTTTACAACTGCCCATTGACTATAATCGTGCTATGGGCGGTCCATAGACCTCGATCAGCCCTGCACTGAGGCTGTACAGGACTGTATACTGCTGTACAGCCTCTCTGAGGGGGTGTATTTCCCCTGTCACTGGGGCTACTATGTCAGCCCCAGTCAAAGGAGAAATCAATAGTGAAAAAAAAAAGTGAAGTTAAATGTCCTCCAAAAGAATTGTATAACCTTATGGAGGACGCAAAGTGTAGAAAAAAAAAAAAAAACATATTAAAACAAAAAATTCCACAATTAAGTCATTTAAAAAAATGTAAAAAATATATATAAAAATAAATAGACATATTTGGTATTGCCGCGTCCATGGTGGCCGTCTCTATAAAAATATCACATGATCCACCCTGTCCGATAAACACCATAAAGAAATAAAAATAAAAACTGTGTCAAAGCCATTTTTGTCACCTTGCATCACAAAAAGTGCAACACCAAGTGATCAAAAAGGCGTATGTCCCACAAAATGGTACCAATAAAACCGTCACCTCATCCCGCTTAAAAAAATACCCGCCCCCTACATAAGAAAATCCCTCAAAAAATTTAAAAAAAACTATAGCTCTCAAAGTATGGAGACATTAAAACATTTTTTTTTTGTTTCAAAAATGCTATTATTGTGTTAAAGTGAAATAAATAAAAAAGTATACATATTAGATATTGCCATGTCTGAAACATGCAGCTGTTTAAAAAAATCACATGACTTAACTCTGGTGAACACCGTAAAAAAAAAAAATAATAAAAACAGTGCCAAAAAGCCATTTTTTGTCACTTAGCATCATATAAAGTGCAACACCAAGCGATCAAAAAGGTGTATGTCCCCCCAAAATAATACCAATCAAACCATCATCTCAACCCGCAAAAAATTAGACCCTAACCAAGATAATCGGTTAAAAAATAAAAAAGCTATGGCTCTTAGACAATGGAGATACAAAATCATAATTTTTGGGGTTTCAAAAATGTTACTATTGTGTAAAACTTAAAAAACTAAGAAAAAGTATATATATTAGGAATTGCCACGTCCGTAATTGCTCTATAAAAATGTCACATGACCTAACCCCTCAGGTGAACGCTGTAAAAATAAATAAATAAAACCTGTGCTAAAACAATTTTTTTTGTCACCTTGCCGAATAAAGAGTAATAATGAATGATCAAAAAATCATATGTACCCAAAAATGGTACCAATAAAAATGTCAACTCTTCCTTCAAAAAACGAGCCCCTGCACAAGACAATCGGCAGAAAAATTAAAAAAAATATGGCGTTCAGAATATGGAGACACAAAAACATTTTATTTTTCAAAAATGCATTATTATGTAAAACTAAAACAAAGAAAGTAGACATATTTGATATCATTGTGTCTGTAATGACTGGACGTAAGACATGTCCTGCTGCTTGCGGCGGCTGACTGCATGAGGTTTACAATTAAGTAGCCGCTATAGGAATACATTCTATTTATTCCTTTGTGTTCTAGGTGTTATTAATTGAATTTAATCAGAATGCTAAAGAACCAGGACATTTTAAGGTTTAAACAACAGACAAAGAAACACACCCTACACGCATGATAATATATGTGGTAACTAATCTCAAGCATTTTCTAACCCCATCATGACCGCACCATGTGGCTGTAGCATTAGTCTTTAGCATCTAACTGTTTTTATAAGTGAGTCACAGGGGAAGATTTTTCACAGGGATACGCGTGAAGCGGTATGAAAATGTCGCAAACTGCATGTGCTGTTTCTTTTCTGATCTCACCACACCCCCTTTTCGGGAGAGGATAAGTTGGGGCAGGGACACTTATCATCTTCTACGTAAGTTTTGAGTTGTAGGAGAAAATTAAAATCTATGCCAGCCAGGGGCATAAGGACTGGATAGGAGAAAACTAAAACCTTCTTTAGCCAGGGGCAACTGTACTGCATAGGAGAAAACTAAAATCTATGCCAGCGAGGGGCATACAGACTGCAGTGAAGAAAACTGTATCTGTGGGTCAGTGGTTGCACCTACTTGGAAACGACTATGGATCAGTGCTCTACCCTGCGACTCACTGCAAAAAAAGAGGAATACCAGTAATTAATAGTAGATATGGGGGGCACTCCAATATCTAGAGCTGTATAAAACGATTACAGTGCAATTTATAAATTTATTAGAGTGATCTGTAATAAATCATCAAACATCAATATGACAAATGATTAAGAACTCATTCTATTAGCTGATCAACTAAAAAAAATGAGTAAAATAAAATATAAACAACTTAAAATTATTAAGATGAATTATTAAGAGATGAAAAATTAAAAAAATAAAAATGCAACAAAACAGTACATGTGTAGAATTCACTTCATAAAAGATTGTTAATTTAGTCCTCCAATATCTATGGAGTAATAATCATTTAGTTTATGTCCAAAAGGTGGCGTTATTTATCTCAATTGAGAGGATATAGACCAGTTAATAATTGATGTTAGTCCATTATTAACTGATATTAAATAGCACGGTCCTCCATTAGTAGCGAAAAAAAGTTCCAAATACTGATTCAGATAATGATTCAATCAGTTCCTGTTTAAGCGATAAGGAGGTGCTGTTCCTTATCCATGTCAGCTATATAAATGGTATGTTTATCTGAGAATCATGTATCCAGTAATTGAAGTATCGCTTTTTTTTAAAAGCAAATTTGGATACTATGTATATATTACTTATATTGTTACGTTACCCTTCCAGAGTTGTCATCAGCGATGTCTGTAGTTTCCCTGCTGTGTTCACCAGCTCGTAGCATGGTGTCCCACATGAGCGGGAGCTTAAACAGTGTCTTGTCCTCCAAATGGATGCGGGGATGCTGGGCAGCTCGCTGTGTCAATGAATCGGGTTAGGTTGAGTTTGATGCTCGGTCTTTTTGTATACTTATGAGAAATACTTGAACAGATTCATAATTTGTATACTGCAGGGGTACCAGACACGTTTCGAAGCGCAATGCTTCTTCCTCAGTGGCCACTGAGGTTTGATGATTTATTATGGATCACTGAAATACATTTATAAATTGCATTAAAATACACTGTAATAGGGGGGGCGTGGCCGGATGCCGAGCTAGTGAGACGCGCTTCTGAGGAGCTCCGCTCACCCAGCTAAACAGCGGCTCACAGGACCGACATACAGCTTAAAAATCCAGCGAATACTTACCTCTATACTTACCTTACCTCCTGAGGATCCCTCCAATGATGACCAGGGGCAAGAAGAAAGCCCCAGGCCCGCAGAAGATGACGGCCTTCTTCTCCTCAGCAAAGCCAGGCACCCAAGATGGCGCCGGCTCCTGCCATGCTGCAGAATCCTCTCACTCTTCTCCACCAGGATCGGCCAGTCCCAGTCCTCCTCTGTTGCTCCCCAACAATCAAGCTTCCATTTCTTCCCTACAAGACAAAAATAAGACAAAAAGGGTGAGTGATTCTGTACAACAATCGATACCATTTACATTAAATACAGATCCTACCCTTCACTCAGATTCTACTATTACAGTGGCAATTATGCAAAATATGCTCACTGAACTTAAGCAATCCATACATATGGACTTTAAAGAAACAATTACTACAATCCACGCTGAAATCGTGGCTATTGGGGAAAGAACGGCGCATTTAGAGGACAAGATGGAGGAGTTTGTTTCTGCGCATAACTCGCTTGTAGATGTTCATAATAACATGGAAGAGGACATTACTAACATTAAATTGAAATTAGCGGACCTGGAGGACCGCTCTAGGAGGAACAATATAAGATTCCGGAACATTCCTGAGTCTATTTTGGATGCGCAGCTATTTGAATATCTGACTGATCTAATGGCGGCCTATTTACCGGACGCCTCCGCCAGTGACTTAACTATAGATAGAGCTCATGGGGTACCTAAACCTAAGTCACTGCCATCTTCTATTCCCAGAGATGTTCTTGCAAGAATCCACTTCTTCCGCATTAAAGAAGAGATAATGAAAGCTTCTTCCAAGAGAGCTGACCTTCCAGAGAGATTCAAAGAAATTGCTCTATTTACTGATCTGTCCCCAGCAACCCTGACCAGAAGAAGAGAATTTCAGCAACACACAAAGATTTTGAGGGATAATAACATTCCCTACAAATGGGGATATCCAGTAAAACTGCTAGTGAGATACCAGAACTCTTCTTATGTATGGAACTCCCCTCAAGAAGCGGCTTCATTCATCACCAAGTGGAATTTGGATCCTGCGAAACAACGTCATCCATCTCCTGACAGAGCTTCTACAGCGTCTTCTCCACCCAGGAAGAAAATTCCCAACCTTTCTCATGATTGGTCGGTGGTCAGATGATTGACTTATCTCTTTAAGTATTTGCTTTAGTAGGAAACTGTTTACAGTTATTACTAGGCCATGTGGCCGGGTGTGCTATGGATGCTCCTGAATGCATATTTAATTCAGGGCGCTCTGATCCATATTGATATACACCCCTAAAATTGTTATACCTTTCTGCATTGCACTCTTTGAGATCACTAGATCTCCTTTAATGTTTTGGTTTGTGCGTTCATATTTTGTTTTTTATTCCTTTCTATGTTCTTGGTATAGTAGGATACGCCTCGCAATGACATTTGTTCTTGCTTCAAGTCAGAGATCTACACAGCTGTCAAAACAAGTCTGGTATAGTACTGATCTTCTCATTCCACCTATACACTATATACATATATGCTTTATGTGTTTACCAGCAAGAGGGCTTTATATGAAGCTTTCGGGTTGGGAAATACCATACAGCTCCCATTGTCATGGCTTTTATGGGTATTAAAATACTCTCACTTAATGCCAAAGGGTTAAACAGTCCATTTAAACGCTCTAAACTGTGGTTAGAAGCCAAAAAAATGAAGAGTGATATTATTTGCATTCAAGAAACTCACCTGAACGCCCCAGACTTATTTCGCCTTAACCACAGGGATTTCCCTTTTCTGTTCCAGGCACCTGCGATACATAAAAAAGGCGGGGTGCTGATAGGTTTCAAAAATTCAGTCTCTTTTGTATTACATAAATCGATATTAGACGAGAATGGGAGATATGCTATTGTCATCTGTGATATCAACAATGTTCGCTTTACTATTCTCAATTTATATGCTCCTAACAAACATCAACTTAGATTTATTAAAAGGACTATTAATTTGGCAAAAGAAAATAAACAGGGTTCTCTGATAGTGTGTGGCGATTTCAACTTGTGCCCAGACCCCTCTCTAGACAGGAATACAGATTCCGCACACTCTCGGGATCCCCCAGTATTTAAAGATTATATGCACAACGAGGGCCTATATGATACCTGGCGGGTATTACATGCCAATGAAAGGGATTACTCATTTTATTCCCATCCCCATAACTCATTTTCAAGAATAGATTTGTTCCTTACGGATAAATGGTTACTCCAGAAAATTTTATCCTCAAACATCCACTCTATTACTTGGTCAGATCATGCCCCCATTACCCTGACTATCAAGGACCTGTATACTAATTGTAGATATTCCCCATGGAGAATGAACAACTCACTCCTCCAATCTGCATATGTTTCAGACAACATTACTGAATCAATTAAAGAATACTTCTTGTTGAATGATAATGACTTAGTGTCGGAAACAACACTGTGGTGTGCACATAAAGCATACATTAGGGGTCAGTTTCTTAAACACGCCTCACATCAGAAAAAAGTGCGTCAGAAGACCTTTGATGATTTAACAGCATTGATCAGAGAGTTAGAAAAGAAACATAAGGTCACCCTAGACCCGGTTGTTGGATCCCAACTTAAAACAGCGAGACATAACTTATATCTGCATTGCCGCAATAAATATGAATTCCACCTTCGTAGATTAAACGTAGAACATTACTGTCAAGGGAACAAAGTATCTAAACTATTAGCTAACAGGATCAAGAAGCGAGAACTCAAAACTAGAATCCCCTACTTGCTTGACTCTTCAGGTAGAAAAGTGATTAACCCTAAAGAAATTGCTGAGGAATTTGCATCCTATTACTCAAATCTATATAATTTAAAGAACTCCCGAATACTGCCCAACCAAATACGAGTTCAATTTCCACCTTTCTGGAAACATTAAAACTTCCTTCATTGTCCGAAGACCAACTAATGGTGATAAATAGGGAAATTTCTGAATCAGATGTACTTAAGGCCATTTCCACACTAAAACTAAATAAATCCCCAGGACCGGATGGTTTATCGAATGAATACTACAAAACTTTCTCCCACATTCTGGCCCCCTATTTGGCACGTACCTTTAACCATATAGCAAACATGGAATCAGCCCCAAAAGACATGTTACATGCTCTCATCATCACACTCCCTAAACCAGGAAAATCAAATGACTCCCCTGCTAATTTCAGACCTATTTCCCTTTTAAACTCAGATATAAAAATATATGCTAAAATTCTAGCTGAAAGGTTAGCGACAATCCTCCCAACCTTAGTTAATAGTGATCAAATTGGATTTGTCACTAATAGGCAATCTTCTGATGGCACAAGAAGGTTTATAGACCTACTAGACGTGGCCAGGGTGTCTCGAATGCCTTCTCTGATCCTATCCTTGGATGCGGAGAAGGCGTTTGATAGAATTCATTGGAGCTATGTCAGGGAAACGCTGAAGAAGTTTGGTTTTCAGGGATTCTTTCTGCGAGCCACTATGGCGCTTTATTCTCATCCTAGTGCCTCAGTATACACATCCAGCTTCCTGTCTAGCCCCTTTAATATAACGAATGGGACTAGACAAGGATGTCCTATGTCCCCCTTAATATTTGCCCTTTCTATGGAGCCATTTGCAGAACATATTAGATGTCAATCAAATATACAGGGTCTCACGACAGGTTCTGTTGTCCACAAAATAGGGCTATTCGCAGATGATGTGCTTATCATTACATCTAACCCTTTGACATCATTACCATTTATCAAAGAAATTATTTACAAATTTGGCTGTGCGTCTTATTATAAAGTAAACGTGACTAAATCACAAATGCTCAGCCTAGGTCTCCCTCAAAGATCAATAACAGAAATTTCTAAATCTCATGATTTTGTGTGGGCGAAGGAGTCTCTTACATACTTGGGTATTCAACTAACCTACCCCTCCAATAATCTCTTCAAATATAATTATACTCCCCTCCTTGATAAGGTCAAGAAAAGCTTGGAAGGTCTCCGTCTCCAGTCATTATCCTGGTTGGGAAGAATGGCTGCCATAAAAATGGTAATTCTCCCGAAAATTCTATATATGTTTAGAAATGTCCCTATATGGGTTCCGGATTATTTTATAAAAAAATTACAATCCATGCTCTATGTACTCATGGAATAAACGGAAACCTAGGGTCAAAGCAACCATTTTATACATGACTACCAAACAAGGAGGTTTGAACTTTCCTTCTATATCTCATTATTATAAAGCCACGATTTTAACCCAACTTAAGGGATTATTGCAAAATGACACATCTAAAAATGGGTATTACTGGAACAGCATGTTCTTTCCCACATGATGTACATTCTTATCTCCTAGCAAATAGTATATTTACCTGCTCTAATAACTTATATCTTTTACCGCTGCAAGCAGCCATTAAGACGTGGCGTGTTATCGCCAACACAGAGAGAAGAGTACCAATCAATTTGATGGATGCCCCGATATCCATATGTGAAATAGCAATTCCACATCTTTCTCTTAGCCTTTGGTCCTCTGCTGGTCTTATAAACATTTCACAACTTTGGACCCAAGGTTCATTTTCAGATTTTACATCTCTGAACAAAAAATATGGGATTCCGCATTCTGAATTCTATAAGTTTCTTCAAATTAGACATTTATTGACCAATAGACGTAATTTCACATGCTCTTCGGTAGATAATGGGCTCCATGACTGGATATTCTCCATAAATCCCTTATGTAAAGGCATCACGCTAGGGTATCAATTGCTAAAAGCTACTCCTGTAGACCCTTTATCTAGAATCCTAGAACTATGGCAATCAGACCTGGCGACTACTATTACACAACATGATTGGATGGAGGTATTCACTTCTATTTCTAAAATCTCTAGGTGTATAGATCACTTGGAATCGGCTAGAAAGATTTTATACAGATGGTATAAAACCCCATTATCCATACACAGCATTTATTCAGTTTTTTCACCATACTGTTGGAGATGTAAAAATGAAATTGGTTCATACCTACATATGTGGTGGCACTGTCCCCCTGTTAAGCATATATGGGTTCAGGTCTTCTCAGACATTTCTAATATTACTGGAATACCAACTTCACCTGACCCAGCACTGGCCTTGCTATTGATGGGTCTTAACTCTTTCCCGAGATTCATGAGAACTACTGTAGCTCATATTATTATTGCCACCCGCAACAAAATAGCTTTGGCATGGAAATCTGAAGACTTACCTAACGTTAAACGTATCTACAGATCTGTAGATATTAATTGTAGATATGAAAATATATGGGCATCTACTAAACTTAAAAAACCCCAATTCAGGGAAAATTGGAAGATATGGCTTTCTAGTTCACTGTGTCAAATAGACCTGAACTCAGAAGTTAGTTCATAATACTTACAGCGCTAGTTTCTCGACTGTCCAGTCTTAACTTGACTTGTAGGCGTATCTGCTTTATCTGCTTTAAGATACTATTACCTCCATTTATACCATATTTTAAAATTTTCCGTTGTATGTTTTTATTTTATTTTATTGTACATTTATTTGATGTATTGTGTAATTTATGGGTACATTGTACTTTTTCCTTGATTATCTCATTTGGTCACTAATTGTTAGTGAATGTCATGTACAAATTCATTTTTGTTACTTGTGACCTTTTGTGGATTTACAATACTGATGATTACTTGAAAAAACTCAATAAAATTACATGTTTATAAAAAAAAAAATACACTGTAATAGTTTTATACAGCTCTAGATATTGGAGTACCCCACATATCTGCTATTAAAATCTACCCCTGCCAGGTTCACACGGACTGCATATGAGAAAACTAAAATCTACCCCTGCCAGGTTCACACAGACTGCATAGGAAAAAACTAAAATCTACGCCAGCCAGGGACACACGGACTGCCAGATGCTGTACCTAATTTTTGATGGGGCGTATTTCTCATCAAAAATCAGGAATAGCATCCGCTACAGGGCTATAATAAATCTGCCCCGTAGTATTTACCATTACTACTTATTGTTTATTGATTACCATGTAGAAAAAGATGTCTAAATCAACTTTCTCCACTCAAAATATGTTTCCTGGTCATTCGTGTAGTTTTTGGAACTAATATATTATGGGCCAAATCTTTGTACTGACTAGAAATAATTTTACAATAGGATCACTAATGCAAGTAGCAGGGTGAGAAGAAGAGATGAGTCAGGAGTTTTTTTCTTCTGTTATTGGGTCAAAGGCTGAAAGTGAACAAGAGGAAAAGCAGGAGGCAAGAAATCAGTGCAACTTGGAAGACGGGGAATATTTTTACCATCAAAATCTTTAGGACACATTAACCACATATATCTGAATATTATATCAGATCTATTTTTTTAATTTCCTCATCTATACTACTTATAATAAGATTCAATATTTGCAAGGTAGGAAACGTGGAAGCCAGGCTGCAAAATGATCTAGGAATTAGCCAAAAGAGGAGTGGTAGACAACTGCCACTCACAGTGAGTATGGGTGGAATAGTCTGAGTCTGTGGAGCTTAAAAGAGGGAAATGAGAGTTAAGGTACCGGGGGAATAAACCCGGAAATGCATGACAAGGAAAGAAGTGTGCTTACTCTTCCACCTTGCCTGTTCTCAAATCTGGGCATATATGAAAAGATAAAGCAATTCTCTATCTAAAAGTATTTAAGTGCATATGCCATATCTCATTTACAAACTAATTACTGTCAGAGGCAGGGGCATACACAGATCTCATAGGACCTCATAGCAAAACTAAATATGGGCTCCTTGCCCCTGGTTTACCAACCGCGTATGCATGTTAATCACTCCCAAGCAATCCAGAACATGTGCAACGCCCCAGATTTCTGACGAATTTACTTTTTTCTATCAAGTTAAAGGAATTTTAATTAAATACAAATTGTAATAAGAAAACGTTTCCTTTGGCATCACTCACTTTATCCGACTTTTATGTCAGAAAAAGTGAAACTGGTGCTTTAAATATTCTGAACATCATTTTATATTCAATTTATTTACACCACAAAAGTGCCAAAAATACACTAATAAATCTCCTGCTTCTCATCCGTCACAAAGCTAGCTGGCTGCCTGCAGCCACCGCTAGGGGGAGCTAAGTGATTAGGAACTAATACAACTACCATGGAAGCTGTAATAACCTCTTTAAATTGAACTTCCTCTAGTGGCGACTGAGTGAAAATGCTGTGCTTTCACTCAGGGAAAAGAGCAAGTTCCCTGCTGGGCCCTCCTCCCCCAGAGCCCCATAGCGGTCACAATGGTGTGCCTATTTTTAAGGTCTGCCACTGGTCAGGGATAAAATGAAGAGCTTTATTGGTGCTAAGTAGTAGCAAAGAGAAAGGGGCTGCAAAGGGAGTTCTACAAGTTCATTGAACAAGATATTGTAGCACTTACAAACACATATGAAAAGTATCTAAAATTTGCATTGCGCCGGGGGCGTGTCCGGCAGCCGAGGAGAGAGGAAGGCTATCTTTATAGCCCTGGGAGAACTCACTTTATCTACTGCCATCCATCCTCTCTGTGAGCTCTGATGGACTTCAACCTGCTCTAACACAGCTAGAGACAACACAGGCTACAGACTGAGCCAACTCTCGAACAATTTACCCCGCTAGATCCAAAGTTATGGCTCCAGCCTACTGTGGCAAAGAAGCCTCGGACTGAAGTTGCAGCGCCATTTGCCCTGAGGTAACGTGCAATATCCTTGGAACCTTACCGGACCGACTTAACATCCCTCGGGTCACATTAGAAGATCAGCGAAGAGTCTGTCATTAAGATCTAGCAGCTGTATATACTAATCTGCTTCGGGACAAGGCGCCATCCAGACGGGTGCCGCAAAACTCCACCAGCAGCGAACTCCAGAAAAGTGAGAAACCCTCTGGCTCACATCACGAGCCCCTAGTCTGAGGAAGTGCCCAACCTATCCTTAGTAGTTATAAGCGGCATAGGCAATATTCAAATTCGTGATATTTTGCTTATTTTTGGCCGAATATATGCCATAAATTCGCAAATTCGACAAAAATTTGTGATTAAAATATTCGTGATCAACACTAAGTGGTAGGCAACCTTCCTATTGGTTGCTAGGGATGTTGTTAAGTGCCGATATTTTCAATAAATTTGCGATAAATTCACAATTAAAATATTTGCAATGACCACTATTGACCACTATATTTGCAATGACCAGAATTATCGATGTGTCGATATTCGTTATTCGAATATTCTCGCTCAACACTAATCCTTAGAGGTCACTGTGACTACTGGGCTAGTTTATTACTTTTTTGCTACCTCATATTACCCCCTCGCAGCCTACACTACTACCCTCCAGACTGACTCATAAGACCTCGATGTTAGAGTCAAGCAGTAGCACACTCAGTTTACACCCTCGTCAGCTGATTTCACATAGATGTCTACAGAACCTGTTCTATTAAATGCTTATACAAGTAGACAGAGTGGAGAGGGTGTCAGCAGTAAGTTTGTGTTCATGTCGCCAATTCAATTTCCCCATTCTCTAATCCGTCAGAACATTTACCCAGAAAAAAGCATCCGCTTGGATGCATCCGCCTTCATTCGGTCAGCATTTGCTCAATTATTCATCAGTATTGCTGAAGCAAAAAAAAAATGGAGTGGATCTAAAACAGAGATTACGCGTGAATGGAATATTTGCATGTCTTCTGTGTTTTCTACCCACTCCTGCTTTTGGCTACCAAATCATAAGCCAATTCTGATGGGACTATACAGGCCTTAAAGCTGCTACACAGACAGGATCCGTTGTGCATCTCATTTTTCCTTCCTTCTGACAGATCAGAAGAAGTGTCAATTAAATGATGATGTCAGCCAGGCCAAAAGGCAAAATAGTGGCCCAGTTAAGAAGTGGGGAGCATTAGAAGTCCACAGAGTGTACCTATGACATAGTGGTGAGGTGAAAGCAGCATGAGGAGATCACAGAGTGGCCAAATGAAAGGGTCTGGAGGAGGAAGCAGTATGAGGAGGCCACCGAGTGGCACAATGATCAAGTCTGCAGGTGGCGGCAGCATAAGGAGACTACAGAGCGGCACCATGACAGAGTCTAGAGGCAGTAGCAGCATGAAGAGACTACAGAACAGCACAATTACAGAGTCTGGAGGTGGCATCAGCATGAGAAAACCGCAGAGCGGCACAATGACAGAGTCTGGAGGGGGCAGCAGAATGAGTAGGTGAAATAGTGGCACAATGACAGAGTGTGGAAGTGGCAGCAGCACGAGAAGGCCAGAGAGTGGAGCAATGACCGAGTCTTGAGATGGTGGCAGTATGAGGAGGCCACCGATTGGCACAATGACTGAGTCTGTAGGTGGCGGCAGCATGAGGAGACCACAGAGCGGCACAATGACAGAGTCTTAAGATGACAGAAGCATGAGGAGACCGCAGAGTGGCATAATGACAGATTCTGGAGGTGGCAGGAGCATGAGGAGACCTCAGAGTGGCAAAGTGACATAGTGTGGAGATGGCAGCAGCAAGATACCACAGAGTGGCAAGGTGAAAGTGTGGATATGGCATCAGCAGTAGGGGAGCACAGAGTGGCAAGGTGACATAGTTTGGAGGTAGCAGTAGCATCATCAGGTCACAGAGTAGTAAGGTGACATAGTGTGGATATGGCAGCAGTATGAAAAGACCACAAAGTGGCTATGTGACATAATGTGGAGATGTTGGTGTGGCACCATGGATGATCTAGTCTAATGAATCAGGAATTGGTGGTTGGAAATCCTGGCTGATCCACACCTGATTCATCTTGACAAAGGTCCACATTTTTAGACGAAGTCACAGACTCAGAAACAGAGGAAAATCCAGCACCATAAGAATCCTGAATGTAAATTATTTATTTCCAGTTACTTGGCATACAGTGTTACTTCATAAAAAATCCTCACAAAACCATCAGTCAACGCGTTTCGAACTCTTGTAGTTCTTACTCATGACTGCCATGTTGCTTGTAGTGTTTCACCTTTTTATAAGGTGGTCATAGCTACCCCTCCCCCATCAAAATGGGAGGAATGGAGGGGTCACATGTTCCTAATTAGGTGAAAACAATTCAAGCACCTGTGTGATCAGTGTTTAAAATCAAAAGTTACAACAAAGGTCACAATGAGACATGCCTGTATACACAGAAAGTCACAATATTGCAAACTAAAATAGCGAGAATAATCACTCAATATTGACTGTGATTTTGCAACAAAACTTCAGAAGGTAAAAACCATCACTGGTAATGAAATGGCTTTCAGTGGTAATATAACATGGTGGGTTGATATAGGCACATAACCTCCCTTGTAAGATTAAAACCAACTAAGTGCCAAATGCTGGCCAAATACAAGTATAAGAGGAGGGACATGATGCAAACCAATGCTTGTTCCAAATGACAAGGATAATCTTTATATATTGACTATGATATTGTAACGAAACTTCAGAGAGCTAGAACCATCACCGGAGGTAAAGAAATTTACGGTGGTATGTACAACATAATGAATTAGTATACACACGTGAATTCCCTTCTCAGGTTTAAGCCAGCTGGATATCCAACTTAGCTATTAGTTATCCAGAGTTATTAGAATATATAATATATTATAATATATATATAAATAAATATAATGGCTAAAAAACATTTCTGAATTGTTTCTGCTGGGATTTGAATTCACAACCTTCTACATTAGAGCAAAGAACCTTAACCACTATGTTATATAGCCATATGGTAAAAATATGTTGAAGTATAAAATGATATTTCTGCTATATAGCAATACTTACTACATGACAAACTACTATAAGGTTTTTCTGACACAGTTTATCATTCAGCTTTATAGCTTTAATTTGAGGGTACTTACATCCAAATCAGATGAACGGTGTAGGAATCACAACAGTTTGCATATGTGCCTCCCACTTGGTAACCCCTTAGTGACCACCAATACGCTGTCTCCCCTGCAGCGTGGAGCAGGGACCGGGCTCTCACATGAGCTTTATAGCTGAGTGGTTAAAGTCCTTGCTGCTAATGTAGAAGGTTGTGAGTTCAAATCCCGGCAGAAACTTTTCAGAAATGGAGGCTAAATTAGATTTAAATACACTGGGTGTCCCCAAGCACGGACTCCATATATGGACATAGCTACAGCCGGGTCCAAAAATGTTGCGACACCGACACAATTCTAACATTTTTGGCTCTATACACCACCACAATGGGGTTGAAATAAAACGAACAAGATGTGCTTTAACTGCAGACTGTCAGCTTTAATTTCAGGGTATTTACATCCAAATCAGGTGAACGGTGTAGGAATTACAACAGTTTGCATATGTGCTTCCCACTTGTTAACCTCTTAGTGACCACCCATATGCCGTCTCCCCTGCAGCGGGGAGTGGGGACCGGGCTCTCACATGAGAGCTGTTGCCCTGCTCTAACAGCCCGGACCAGCAGGAGAGCCAATCCGGGCTGTTTAACGCTTTACATGCCAGGCGCAATGGCACCAGCCGCATGTAAAGTGGTAACAGAGGCAGTGGACTCCCTCTGTCTCCCATCAGCACCCCACAAATGCGATCGCGAGGTGCCGATGTGTGTGAAGCCTTACCTCGCTTCCGATCCTAGGCCCCGGTCCGTCCTATAGTAAGTTTCCAGCAGGCTGTGCCTCTCTGGGGCAGCCTGCTGGTCAATGTTAGAACAGCATTGCTGTTAAAATACAGTGCATTATAAAGATAATGCATTGTATTTTAAAAGCAATCAAAATACTGTTAATTGTTATAGTCCCCTTGTGAGACTGTTAAGTGCTAAAAAAAATAAAGAAAAGAAACCACATTTATTAAATAAAAAATTCCATAAAATAAAAAATACGCTTTTTTCCATTGAAAATACGCTTTTCAATGAAAAAATTGGAAAAAAAAATCTCCCCTATATGTTTGGTATTGATTTTGATTTGGTATTTGGGATCCCCTACATTCAGCCTAATGATGGCTTGCTTCACTGATAGTGACAGCTCTTTAGATCTCATCTTGAGAGTTGACATCAACAGATTCCAAATGCAAATAGCACACTTGAAATGAACTCTGGACATTTTATCTGCTCATTATAATTGGGATAATGAGGTAATAACACACAGCTGGCCATGGAACAGGTGAGAAGTCGGTTGTCCCATTACTTTTGGCCCCTTAACAAGTGGGAGGCACACATGCAAACTGTTGTAATTCCTACACCGTTCACATGATTTGGATGTTAATACCCTCAAATTAAAGCTGACAGTCTGCAGTTAAAGCACATCTTGTCTGTTTCATTTCGAAACCATTGTGGTGGTGTATATAGCCAAAAATGTTATTAATGTGTTGATGTCCCAATATTGTTGATTATTAGAGATGTCCCGAACTATTCGCATGTTATAACAAATCGGGGGTTATGTAGAACATAATTGGATTATAATATGCATAAGACTTTGTGCAAAGCAATCTACAGCTTCAGACAGGCAGGGAAAATGCAGAACAAGTCTCTCTTAGGCCTTGTTCACACTTCAGTTATTTGATCAGTTATTTCCATCAGTTATTGAGAGTGGAGATGTCCCGAACTATTCGCCGGCGAACAGTTCCCGGCAAACATCGCTTGTTCGCGTTTGTCATGGCGGACGAACATATGCGATGTTCGGTCCGCCCCCTATACGTCATCATTGATCAAACTTTGACCCTGTACCTCAGTCAGCAGACACATTCCAGCCAATCAGCATACCCTCCCTCCCAGACCCTCCCACCTCCTATTAAAAAGCAAGCACAGCAGTCATCTTAGATTTATTCTGAAGCTGCAGTGTTAGTTAGAGCAGGGAAAGTGCTGCTGCTGCTGAATTAATATAGGGATTCTGGGGAAAGCGTAAGCTACTAGTGTTCTGTGTCCACTCCAGTCCTCAAAGACTCATCTGCTGTAAGGACACCGTCCTTACAGCGCCCCAAAAAGCCCTTTTTAGGGTTAGTATATCAGTCTGCTTTTTACATTTTTTTTCTATATATATATTATATTGCAGTTGCCTGCCTGTGTCTGAGAGGCTGCAGGCCCACAGACTGTACTATGTGCACACCACTCATATGGCACAGTACCTTGCAGATAAAAAAGTCATTGAATTTTTACCCTTTAATATAACTTCAGTTGCCTGCCAGTGTGTGTCAGGCCCACAGACTTTACTGTGCCCACTGTCAGTGCCCACCACTCATATCGGGTGGCACAGTACCTTGCTGATAAAAAATTCATTTAATTTTTACCCTTTAATATAATTTCAGTTGCCTGCCACTGCCAGTGTGTGTCAGGCCCATACCGACTGTACTGTGCCCACTGCCAGTGCCCACCACTCATATTGGGTGGCACAGTACCTTGCAGATAAAAAAGTCATTTTATTTTTACCCTTTAATATAATTGCAGTTGCCTGCCAGTGTGTGTCACGCCCACAGACTGTACTGTGCCCACTGCCCACCACTCATATAGGGTGGCACAGTACCTTGCAGATAAAAAAAAGTCATTTAATTTTTACCCTTTAATATAATTTCAGTTGCCTGCCAGTTTGTGTCAGGCCCACTGACTGTACTGTGCCCACTGCCAGTGCCCACCACTCATATCGGGTGGCACAGTACCTTGCAGATAAAAAAGTAATTTTATTTTTACCCTTTAATATAATTGCAGTTGCCTGCCAGTGTGTGTCAGGCCCACAGACTGTACTGTGCCCACTGTCAGTGCCCATAACTCATATCGGGTGGCACAGTACCTTTCAGATATAAAAGTCATTGCATTTTTACCCTTTAATATAATTTCAGTTGCCTGCCGGTGTGTGTCAGGCCCACTGACTGTACTGTGCCCACTGCCCACCACTCATATAGGGTAGCACAATACCTTGCACGCATAGTACCACTAATCTAAAAAAAAAATGACATGCAGAGGCAGGCCACCCCTCAGGGGCCGTCGTGATCATGGTGCTGTGATTTCCTTTGGCCCTAGAATAATGACCAGTGTTCAGAGGCCACATACCCTGAACTTGAAAAATTCTGAGGCAATAGTTGACTGGTTTACACAGGACACCCAATCTTCTTCAGCTTCCGCTTGGAACCTTGACGCACCATCCTCCTCTAGCTCAGCTTCGGGATACTTTCAAGTTACCACTCGCCCGCCCGCCACCACCCCCAACACTAGCACCACAGCCGCTTCACTTGATCTGTCAGAGTAGTTATTTATACATCAGTTGGAAGAAATGAGTGATGCACAACAATTAATGCCAGAGGATGTCGATAACAGGGATATGTCTCAGTCAGGCAGCATTACACACATGGACGTACGCTGTGATGATGATGATGTTGTACCCGCTGCTGCTTTCTTTGCTGAGTTATCAGATACAAGTGAAGCAGTTGATGATGACGATGTGTCCGTGGATGTCAAGTGGGTGCCCACTCGAAGAGAAGAAGAAAGGGAAAGTTCAGATGGGGAGACAGAGAGGAGGAGGATACGAGTTGGAAGCAGGGGGAGGTCGTCGCAAGGAGCTAGTGGCTAGTCAGACAGCATGTATCGGCACCGGGGGTCAGCCAGACAGCACGCCAATCAACAAATGCTGTTGCCACCACCAGAATGCAGTCATTGCAAAGTTCAGCAGTGTGGCATTTTTTTTGTGTGTCTGCCTCTGATAACAGCGATGTCACTTGCAACCTGTGCCAAAAGAAACTGAGTTGTGGAAAGTCCAACAGCCACCTAGGTACAACTGCTTTGCGAAGGCACATGATCTCACATCACAAACGCCTATGGGATCAACACATGAATACAAGTAGCACACAAACTCTGTCATATAATATCTTATTTTCTGCGAAATTCAGTTGCCAAAATATAAATACCATAATCTGGTGTTTCAACTGTGGCTGGAGAAGTTTAATAGTGTCTGGCAATGGATATATTTTGTTCTGGGTTGAAATTTAATTGCCAAAATAGCAATAATATAAATCAGTAGTTTCAGCTGTGGCTGGCCAAGTTTAATAGTGTCCGGCAAAGGATATTTTTTTTTCTGGGGTGAAATTCAATTGCCAAAATAGCAATACCGTAAATCTGGTGTCCCTGCAGTGGCTGGCCAAGTTTTATAGTGTCTGTCATAAGATATATTATTGTCTGGGGTGAAATTCAGTTGCCAAATAGAAATACAGTAAATTTAGTGTTCTAGCTGTGACCGGACAATTTTTATAGTGTCCGTCATAGGATATATTATTTTCTGCTGTGAAATTCAGTTGCAAAAAAGAAATACCGTAAATCTGGTGTTCCAGCTGTGACTAGCCAAGTTTCATAATGTCCGTCAAAGGATTTATTATTGTCTGGGGTGAAATTCAGTTGCCAAAATAGATATACAGCAAATCTGGTGTTCCAGCTGTGACTGGACAAGTTTAATAGTTTCCGGCAAAGGATATATTTTGTTCTGGGGTGAAATTCAATTGCCAAAATAGCAATACCATAAATCAGTGGTTTCAGCTGTGGCTGGCCAAGTTTAATAGTGTCCGGCAAAGGATATATTTTTTTATGGGGGGAAATTCAGTTGCAAAAATAGCAATACCGTAAATTTGGTGTCCCAGCAGTGGCTGGCCAAGTTTCATAGTGTCCGTCAAAGGATTTATTATTGTCTGGGGTGAAATTCAGTTGCCAAAATAGAAATACAGCAAATCTGGTGATCCAGCTGTGACTGGACAAGTTTCATAGTTTCCGGCAAAGGATATATTTTGTTCTGGGGTGAAATTCAATTGCCAAAATAGCAATACCATAAATCAGTGGATTCAGCTGTGGCTGGCCAAGTTTAATAGTGTCCGGCAAAGGATTTATTATTTTCTGGGTGAAATTTAGTTGCCAAAATAGAAATACAGTAAATCTGGTGTTCCAGCTGTGACTGGACAAGTTTCATAGAGTCCGTCATAGGATATATTATTTTCTGCGGTGAAATTCAATTGCCAAAATAGCAATACCATAAATCAGTGGTTTCAGCTGTGGCTGGCCAAGTTTAATACTGTCCGTCATAGGATATATTATTTTCTGCAGTGAAATTCAGTTGCAAAAATAGCAATACCATAAATCTGGTGTTACAGATATGACTGGATAAGTATCATAGTGTCCGGCAAAGGATATATTTTTTTTCCATGGTGAAATTCAATTGCCAAAATAGCAATACCATAAATCAGTGGTTTCAGCTGTGGCTGGCCAAGTTTAATAGTGTCCGTCATAGGATATATTATTTTCTGCGGTGAAATTCAATTGCCAAAATAGCAATACCGTTAATCAGTGGTTCCAGCTGTGGCTGACCGAGTTTAATACTGTCCGGCAAAGGATAGATTTTAAATTGTTGGGCGAAATATTACCATTTTTGGCAGGTACAAACCCCTGCAATGCATAACTGACAGGGAACTTACAATTGGCGGTTACATTCCTGCATGAAATAAAGCCTTTTTGTCCTGTGAAGCCAAAGGTAGTCGCCAATAACTGGTTTTTTTATAATAAATTAGTGTAGACCCCAAAACATTGGGAAAATATAAAAAATAAAACAAAGTGTAAGTGCACGGTAGTATAACAGTGGTTGGGTGAGGCCGGTATACTTGTCTATTCTGCATAAGGTACAAACAAGTCCTGTGGGATCCATGCCTGGTTCTTTTTAATAAACGAAAGCTTGCCCACTTTGTCTGCGGACAGGCGGCTGCGCTTGTCTGTGATATTGCCACCAGCCATGCTAAACACACGTTCAGACAATACAGTGGCTGCAGGGCAGGCCAGTACCTCCAAGGAGTAAAGCGCAACCTCAGGACATGTGCCCAATTTGATGACCCAGAAGTTGAATAGGGCAGACCCAGTGGCGTAGCTAGAAATCATTGGGCACCACAGCAAATTTTTGAATGGGGCCCCCCTCCCCCAGTAATTTTTGCACAAACCCCTTCCTTTCATGCCTCCATGCCTGTGGCTACTAAAGATCGCTCTCTCAGACCAGACCCAGCAGCTGTTCCTTTCCACACTGTCTATACTGCCACTGTATATAATTTCATTGTATAATTCTGTTAGTCCTCCTCCTCCTGCTCCTGGATGGGCCCTTTCTAGGTCACGGCCCCAAAGCAGTTGCTTCCCCATCTTGCCCTGTAGCTATTCCCCTAAGTAGACCCGACAGTCAGTACATGTACTGTTCCACCATGTTGCTGAAATGCTGCCTCCTGCTAAGATGTTCCAGATCTGCTGGTGGTGCAGGTTGTTGTGGCGTGATGACAAAGCTTTTCAACAATTTGCGCATGCTAACCCTGCCTTCTGAGATGTTGCTGGTGACCCAGCTGCATTGGCAAATTCTTCCTTCTCCTCCTCTTCCTTCACCTTGTGCTTCCACTGAGTCCCCGGTGTCAAGTGTAAATGCCATCAGCAGCGTGTCTACTAGCGGGCTAATCTTCCCATTACACTCCAGTGAGGGAATTAAGGACGGCACGTTGTCCTTGTAACGGGGATGGAGCAGGGTGGCCACCCAGTAATCACCCAGTTATCAGTAGTGTTGAGCGCGAATATTCGAATAGCGAATTTTTTTAGCGAATATCGGCACTTCGCTAATTCGCGAATATTTCGAATATAGCGCTATAAATTCGCTATTTCGAATATTGTTTTTTTTTTTTTTTTTAGTTATATTTTTTTCTTTCCCACTTCCCAACAGTAGTTCTTACCTGTCCTGAGGATTCCTGGCTTCCTGGCTGCTCTAGTCAGTGCCCATTGCCGCTTCTGCCGACTTCCGTGCTCATGGAGCGTCCCCAACCATGGGAACGTCTCCATATACTAAAATGTACTGTCGGATTTGAGGAATTACGTTGAAATCGCAATACGATTACTTCAAGTTAAATTAATCGCATTGCGAATTCAACTTAGCAGTGCTGCTATATTACATATTCGTTAACTTCGTTCATTCTAACAAGCTGACCCATTATAAACCCAGCTCTAAGTTGAAATCGCAATGCGATTAATATAACTTGAATTAATCGCATTGCGATTTCAACGTAATTCCTCAAATCCGACAGTACATTTTAGTATATGGAGACGTTCCCATGGTGATGGGGACGCTCCATGAGCAAGGAACTTTATGGTTGGCTTGGTAGAATTAGCGAATAGCGAATATGACGAATGTATTCGTCATATTCCTCAAAATGAAGATAACAAAGTATTCTACATCTTCGTTTTAGCAACCTATTCGTCAACTTCGCTAATTCTAGCAATCAAATAGGAAGGTTGACTATAGAGACAGCTGTGTTAAATTCGCTATGCGATTTTTTTTTTTTTAATAGAATAAATATATTACTTGATATAATTATTATAATTATTCTATTTATTAAAAAGTGAGTGGATGAGGAGGAGGTAGAGGAGGAGGAAGCCGAGTAGGAGGAGGACAAGGTAACAGGATACAAAGAGAAATGCCCAGCAATAGAGATGAGCGAACACCTGGAAGTTAGGGTTCGGGAAGTTCGGCTGAACTTCCCAAAAATGTTCGGGTTCGGGATCCGAACTCGAGCCGAACTTTATCCCGAACCCGAACCCCCCGAATTGAAGTCAATGGGGACCCGAACTTTTAGGCACTAAAAAGGCTGTAAAATAGTCCAGGAAAGGGCTAGAGGGCTGCCAAAGGCAGCAAAATGTAAGTGAATCCCCTGCAAACAAATGTGGATAGGGAAATGAATTAAAATAAAATAAAATAAATAAAAATTAACCAATATCGATTGGAGAGAGGTCCCACAGCAAGGAATCATGTGTCATATCACCCACCACTGTAGAAGGCCACTTTCAGATATTTCGGCCCCAGCACCCAGACAGAGGAGAGAGGTCCCACAGCAAGGAATCATGCGTCATATCACCCACCACTGGAGAAGGCCACTCAGTTATTTCGGCCCCAGCACCCAGACAGAGGAGAGAGGTCCCACAGCAAGTGATCATGCGTCATATCACCCACCACTGTAGAGGGCCACTTTCAGTTATTTCGGCCCCAGCACCCAGACAGAGGAGAGAAGTCCCACAGCAAGGAATCATGCGTCATATCACCCACCACTGGAGAAAGCCACTCAGTTATTTCGGCCCCAGCACCCAGACAGAGGAGAGAGGTCCCACAGCAAGGAATCATGCGCCATATCACCCCACCACTGGAGAGGCCACTGCAGTTATTTAGGCTAGCAGACAGGAGAGGTCCACAGCAAGGAATCATGCGTCATATCACCCACCACTGGAGAAGGCCACTTTCAGTTATTTCGGCCCCAGCACCCAGACAGAGGAGAGAGGTCCACAGCAAGGAATCATGCGTCATATCACCCACCACTGGAGAAGGCCACTTTCAGTTATTTCGGCCCAGCACCCAGACCGAGGATACAGGTCCCACAGCAAGGAATCATGCGTCATATCACCCACCACTGGAGAAGGCCACTCAGTTATTTCGGCCCCAGCACCCAGACAGAGGAGAGAGGTCCCACAGCAAGGGATAATGCATCATATCACCCACCACTGGAGAAGGCCACTTTCAGTTATTTTGACCCCAGCACCCAGACAGAGGAGAGAGGTCCCACAGCAAGGAATCATGCGTCATATCACCCACCAATGGAGAAGGCCACTTTCAGTTATTTCGGCCCAGTACCCAGACAGAGGAGAGAGGTCCCACAGCAAGGAATACGTCGTCATATCACCCACCACTGGAGAAGGCCACTTTTAGTTATTTCGGCCCCAGCACCCAGACAGAAGAGAGAGGTCGCATGGCAGAGGTTCAGGCTTCATGTCACCCACCATTGTAACAGGCCACTTTCAGTTATTTAGGCCCCAGTGCTCAGATTGAGGAGAGGTTCATTCAACTTTGGGTTGCACCGCAAGATCATGGTAAAGTTAAAAAAATGAGGATTCAATAAAGAAGTGCCCGGGAGTACAAGAATACATGGTTGAGGGGGAGGCAGTTATAAATGTCTAATCTGCACAAGGGAGGAACAGGTCCTGTGGGATCCATGCCTGGTTCATTTTTATGAACGTCAGCTTGTCCACGTTGGCTGTGGACAGGCGGCTGCGTTTGTCAGTAATGACGCCCACTGCCGTGCTGAATACACATTTAGACAAAACGCTGGCCGCCGGGCAGGCCAGCACCTCCAAGGCATAAAATGCTAACTCTGGACACGTGGACAATTTGGAGACCCAGAAGTTGAATGGGGCCGAACCATCAACCATGTTAGTGAAATGCTGCCTCCTGCTAACACGTTCCGTATCAGGTGGTGGTGCAGTTAGCTGTGGCGTGGAGACAAAACTTTTCCACATTTCTGCCATGCTAACCCTGCCCTCAGAGGAGCTGGTCGTGAAACAGCTGTGTTGGCGACCTCTTGCTCCTCCTCTGCCTTCGCCTTGGGCTTCAACCTGTTTCCCTGTGACATTTGGGAATGCTCTCAGGAGCGCCTCTACCAGCGTGCGCTTGTACTCGCGCATCTTCCTATCACGCTCCAGTGCAGGAAGTAAGGTGGGCACATTGTCTTTGTACCGGGGATCCAGCAGGGTGGAACCCAGTAGTCCACACACGTTAAAATGTGGGCAACTCTGCTGTCGTTGCGCAGGCACTGCAGCATGTAGTCGCTCATGTGTGCCAGGCTCCCCAGAGGTAAGGACAAGCTGTCCTCTGTGGGAGGCGTATCGTCATCGTCCTCCGTATCCCCCCAGCCACGCACCGGGTGTCGGGTGCCACCCCGCTGTGAACCTGCTTCATCCTCATCCTCCTCCACCTCCTCCTCATCCTCCTCATCCTCCAGTAGTGGGCCCTGGCTGGCCACATTTGTACCTGGCCTCTGCTGTTGCAAAAAACCTCCTTCTGCTCCACTTCTAACAGACTGGCCTGAAAGTGGTAAAAATGACCCCTAATCCTCCTTCTCCTCCTGGGCCAACTCCTCTTCCATCATTGCCCTAAGCATTTTTTCAAGGAGACATAGAAGTGGTATTGTAACGCTGATAACGGTGTCATCGCCACTGGCCATGTTGGTGGAGTACTCAAAACAGCACAACAGGGCACACAGGTCTCGCATGGAGGCCCAATCATTGGTGGTGAAGTGGTGCTGTTCCGCAGTGCGACTGACACGTGCGTGCAGCTGAAACTCCACTTTGGCCTGCTGCTGCTCGCACAGTCTCTCTAGCATGTGCAAGGTGGAGTTCCACCTGGTGGGCACGTCGCATATGAGGCGGTGAGCGGGAAGGCCGAAGTTCCGCTGTAGCCCAGACAGGTGAGCAGCGGCAGGATGTGAACGCTGGAAGTGCGCACAGATGGCCCGCACTTTATGCAGCAGCTCTGACATTTCGGGGTAGTTGTGAATGAAATTCTGCACCACCAAATTCAGCACATGCGCCAGGCAAGGGATATGCGTCAAACCGGCTAGTCCCAGAGCTGCGACGAGATTTCGCCCATTATCGCACACCAACAGACCGGGCTTGAGGCCCACCGGCAGAAACCACTCATCGGTCTGTTGTTCAATACCCCTGCTGACGTTTACCCCGGGCTGTGCTGAAGTTGGTGGTGAAGGTGTGTGGCTGACTGGATGAGCTGGTGGAAGCAGAGGAGGAGGAAGCCGAGTAGGAGGAGGAGGCTACAGGAGGCAAAGAATGATGCCCTGCGATCCTTGGCGGCGGAAGGTCGTGCGCGAAGGAACTCTCCGCCTGGGACACAGCCGCCACTACATTTACCCAGTGTGCAGTTACTGGGTAAATGCAGTGTGCACGTCCCTGGCCGTGCTTACTGGTCCACTTATCTGTGGTTAGGTGGACCTTGCCACAGATGGCGTTGCGCAGTGCACACTTGATTTTATCGGATACTTGGTTGTGCAGTGAAGGCACGGCTGTCTTGGAGAAGTAGTGGCGACTGGGAACAACATACTGTGGGACAGCCATGGACATCAGCTGTTTGAAGCTGTCTGTGTCCACCAGCCTGCATGACAGCATTTCAAAGGCCAGTAGTTTAGAAATGCTGGCATTCAGGCCCAAGGCTCGAGGGTGGCTAGGTGGGAATTTATGCTTTCTCTCCAAGGTTTGTGAGATGGAGAGCTGAACGCTGCCGTGTGACATGGTGGAGATGCTTGGTGACGCAGGTGGTGGTGTCGGTGGCACATCCTCTGTTTGGTGCGTGACAGGTACCAATGTTCCTCCCGATGCGGAGGAACAGGCCGAGGCAGCAGCAGAAGAGGGAGCAGGGGGAGCCTGAGTGAGTTCCTTGTTTTTAAGGTGTTTACTCCACTGCAGTTCATGCTTTGCATGTAGATGCCTGGTCATGCAGGTTGTGCTAAGGTTCAGAACGTTAATGCCTCGCTTCAGGATCTGATGGCACAGCGTGCAAACCACTCGGGTCTTGTCGTCAGTACATTGTTTAAAGAAGTGCCATGCCAGGGAACCCCTTGAAGCTGCCTTTGGGGTGCTCGGTCCCTGGTGGCGGTGACCAGTAGCAGGCTAACTCTCTTGGTGGCGGCTGGTCTGCTTTTGCCCCCTGCTCTCTCTTAAGCTACGCTGTTGGCTCGGTCTCACCACTGCCTCTTCCTCTGAACTATGAAAGTCAGTGGCACGACCTTCATTCCATGTGGGGTCTAGGACCCCATCGTCCCCTGCATCGTCTTCCACACAGTCTTCCTCCCTGACCTCCTGTTCGGTCTGCACACTGCAGAAAGACGCAGCAGTTGGCACCTGTGTTTCGTCATCATCAGAGACGTGCGGACTCCGATGAGGTGGTATTCCCATGTCCTCATCATCAGGAAACATCGGTGGTTGTGCATCAGTGCATTCTATGTCTTCCACCACTGGGGAAGGGCTAGGTGGATTCCCTTGGGAAACCCTGCCAGCAAAGTCTTCAAACAGCATAAGAGACTGCTGCATAACTTGAGGCTCAGACAGTTACCTGATATGCATTGGGGTGATGTGACAGACTGATGGGCTTGGTTTTCAGGCGCCACCTGTGCGCTTTCTGCAGAAGACTGGGTGGGAGATAATGTTGTGAACGTGCTGGATCCACTGTCGGCCACCCAATTGACTAACGCCTGTACCTGCTCAGGCCTTACCATCCTTAGAACGGCATTGAGCCCCACTAAATATCGCTGTAAATTCTGGCGGGTACTGGAACCTGAGGTAGTTGGTTTACTAGTATGTGTGGCTGTGGCAGAATGGCCACGTCCTCTCCCAGCACCAGAGGGTACACTAACACCACCACGACCGCGTCCGCGTCCCTTACTTGTTGTTTTCCTCATTGTTACCATTCACCAAGCACCACAATAAGAAAAAAAATATTTGGCCCAATGTATTGATTTCAAATTCAGGCCTTTTTTTACAGGCACCTAACACTATCTGCCTATTTATTTATGTAGCGTATTCCACTAATCCAGGCACAGCAGTAACCACTGATTTAGGGGAATATCTCTTTTAGGGCTAGTATTAGGGCCCTGGATGAAAGCTATCCTGTTATGGACAGATTTACACTTGGCCTGCAACAGCTCGAACACCAGATTCAGGGTATTGCTATTTTGGCAATTGAATTTCACCCCAGAACAAAATATACCCTTTTACAGACAGGTTAACACTTGACCTGCAACAGCTGGGACACCAGATTCAGGGTATTGCTATTTTGGCAATTAAATTTCACCCCAGAACAAATTATATGTTTTGTCGGACACTATTATACTTTGCCAGCCACAGCTGAAACCACTGATTTATGGTATTGCTATTTTGGAAATTCAAATTCACCCCAGAACAAAATATACCCTTTTACGGACAGATTAACACTTGGCCTGCAACAGCTCGAACACCAGATTCAGGGTATTGCTATTTTGGCAATTGAATTTCATCCCAGAACAAAATATACCCTTTTACGGACAGATTAACACTTGGCCTGCAACAGCTGGGACACCAGATTCAGGGTATTGCTATTTTGGCAATTGAATTTCACCCCAGAACAAAATATATGTTTTGGCGGACAGTATTATACTTTGCCAGCCACAGCTGAAACCACTGATTTATGGTATTGCTATTTTGGCAATTGAATTTCACCCCAGAACAAAATATACCCTTTTACGGACAGATTAACACTTGGCCTGCAACAGCTGGGACACCAGATTCAGGTTATTTCTATTTTGGCAATTGAATTTCACCCCACAACAAAATATATGTTTTTGTGGACACTATGAAACTTGGCCAGCCACAGCTGAAACCACTGATTTATGGTATTGCTATTTTGGCAATTGAATTTCACCCCAGAACAAAATATACCCTTTTACGGACAGATTAACACTTGGCCTGCAACACCAGATTCAGGTTATTTCTATTTTGGCAATTGAATTTCACCCCACAACAAAATATATGTTTTTGTGGACACTATGAAACTTGGCCAGCCACAGCTGAAACCACTGATTTATGGTATTGCTATTTTGGCAATTGAATTTCACCCCAGAACATGCCATTAGTAGGGATGGCTGTGATGGACTCTAAGGGCAAGAAGTAAAACGCTAGCTGATTGGCTGCTGTGCAGCCCTTCAGAAAGCGGGAAGTAATCGCCGAACAACGAACCCGAACTTTTTTGAAAATGTTCGGGTTCGGGTCCGTGTCCCGAACACCCCAAAATTCGGTACAAACCCGAACTATGCTCCAACTGTTTGCTCAACACTACCCAGAAATCCTCGGGGGCGGAAGGACATTCGCAAAAATGCTATCCGCCTTTGGGCCAGCCGCTACATTTACGCGTTGCGCAGTGCACACTTGATTTTGTCCGCCACTTGGTTGTGCAGGGAAGGGATAGCTCGCCTGCAAAAGTAGCGGCGGCTGGGATACATGTAATGTGGGATAGCCACCGCCATAAGGTTTTTAAAACTGTCCACCAGACAGAATGACAGCATTTCAAAGGACCAGGAAGTTTGAAATAAGGCATTCAGAGCCATGGGTAGGGGGGTACTTCCTCTTTCTATTTCTTTTTCTCTCCAGTGTTTGGGAGATGGACAACTGATAGCTGAACACTTCCATGGGATTTGGTGGAGATTCTTGGTAACAATGACAGATGTGGTGGCGTTGCTGCCACATCCTCTGTTTGCTGGGTGACAGGTGCCACTGTCACTCGCTTGGGCTCAAGTTTAGATCGTTTATTTATTATTTTTCTGTAATTTATTTTATTTTAAGTCATTTCCCTATTTACATATGTTTGTAGGGCATTTACCTACATTTTGCTGCCTTTTGCAGCCCTCTAGCCCTTTCCTGAGCTATTTTACAGCCTTTTTAGTGCCCAAAAGTTCAGGTCCCAATTGACTTCAATGGGGTTTGGGGTGAAGTTCGGGTCGAGTTCTGATCCCGCACCCGAACATTTTCGTGAAGTTCAGCCGAACTTCTTGAACCACAACATCCAGGTATTCGCTCAACTCTACATCTGACCACTGATACCTGGTCTGCAAAGGACGGTCAGGGAAGATATATCACGTACACTGCGCATTGGGTAAACCTGCTGACGGCTGCCAAGCATGGAATGCATGGCTCTGCAGCGGAGTTGGTGACACCGCCACGACTTGCAGGCAGGCCTGCTGCCACCTCCTCTACTCCTCCTACTCCATCCTCTTCGCTAACCCCCTCGGCTGAGTCCTCTTCTGCTGCTGCGACTTGCTCCACATCAACTGCACCCCCCCACCTCCCCGGGGGCTATTTCACATCCCGTATATGACAGTGTCACGCCGTCTTGGGGTTGACTTGCCTGAAAGCAGAGAGTCACACCAGACCAGCACTACTGTCCACCCTAAACGCACAGGTGGATCAGTGGCTGACCCCTCACCAACTGGAGATCAGCAAAGTGGTGTGTGACAACGGAAGCAATCTGTTGGCAGCATTGAATTTGGGCAAGTTGACACATATGCCGTGCATGGCATATGTGTTGAATCTGATCATACAACGCTTTGTGTGCAAGTATGCAGGCTTACAGGACGTCCTCAAGCAGGCCAGGAAGGTGAGTGGCCATTTCAGACGTTCCTACACGGCCATGGTGCACTTTTCCGATATTCAGCGGCGAAACAACATGCCAGTGAGGCGCTTTATTTGCGACAGCCCGACACGTTGGAATTCAACACTCCTAATGTTCGACCGCCTGCTCCAACAAAAAAAAGCCATCAATGAGTATTTGTATGACTGGGGTGCTAGGACAGCCTCTGCGGAGCTGGGTATTTTTTTTGCCACGTTACTGGACGCTTATGCGCAATGCCTGTCGGCTCATGCATCCTTTTGAGGAGGTGACAAACCTAGTCAGTCACTCCGAAGGAACCATCAGCGACCTCATCCCATTTGTTTTCTTCCTGGAGCGTGCCCAGCGAAGAGTGCTGGATCACGCCGTAGATGAGCGTAAAGAGGAAGAGTTGTGGTCACCATCACCACCAGAAAAAGCCTTATCATCATTGCTTGCTGGACCTGTGGCAACGCTGGAAGAGGAGTCTGAGGAGTCAGAGGAGGAATTTGGCTTTGAGAAGGAGGAAGACCAACCACAGCAGGCATCCCAGGGTGCTCGTTGTTGTCACCTATCTGGGACCCATGGTGTTGTACGTGGCTGGGGGGAAGAACAGACCTTCAATAAGATCAGTGAGGACGAGGAACGGGAGATGAGTAGCTCGGCATCCAACCTTGTGCAAATGGGGTCTTTTATGCTGTCATGCCTGTTGAGGGACCCTCATATAAAAAGGCTGAAGGAGAACGACCTGTACTGGATGGCCACGCTACTAGACCCCCGGTATAAGCAGAAAGTGGCTAAAATGTTACAGAATTAACGGAAGTCGGAAAGGATGCATCAGTTCCAAAACAAGTTTAAAAGTATGCTTTACACAGCGTATAAGGGTGATGTCACAGCACAACGGGAATCTAACAGGGGAAGAGGTGAAAGTAATCCTCTTCCTACCACGACCACGCTGGCAAGGACAGGATGCTTTACAGACGTGTTGTTGATGGAGGACATGCGGAGCTTTTAAGTCCTACTCATCGCCACAGCCCTTTGGGGTCCAACCTCAGAGAACGACCGACCGACAGGTAGCAGACTACTTCACCTTAACTGCAGGTATCGACACTCTGAGGAGCGATGAACCCCTTGAATACTGGGTATGCAGGCTTGACCTGTAGCCTGAGCTATCCCAATTTGCGATAGAACTTCTGGCCTGCCCCGCTTCAAGTGTCCTGTCAGAAAAGACCTTCAGCGCAGCAGGAGGTATTGTCACTGAGAAGAGAAGTCACCTAGGTCAAAAAAGTCTAGAATACCTCACCTTTATTAAGATGAATGAGGCATGGATACCGAAGTGACTGACAGTGGGGATACATTTGACTAAAAAAGGCCTGATGAGATGCCTTGGGCTAAAAATGGTCCCCACGCTGCTGTATTTAATCTCTGCATGCCGGATGACTTGCGTGACTTCTCTGCCACCAACTAGGGTTCAAGACGTAATGTTTTAGTACACTTTCTGCCTGGAAAACATCAATTTTTCCGGCCGCTGCTACAGCAATACCTAGTTTTTCAGGCATGTGTACATGCCTAATTTTTCTGGCCACTGGTGCTGCACTGTGGCTGCAAAAGCAAAACAAAAAAAAGGCAATTCCCCTTCGTGATCGTTACCTTGTCGTGGTGAAGGGGCTTGCATATCACAATGAAGCGATCACCTCTATGTGTATGTTGGCAATGTTGGCACAACCCAGATGATAAGGTTGTTGGTTCATTGTAAACAGACCAAAAGCGATCGGCTGGAAAAATTTTCATAGAAAAAACATTAATTTTCTTTGTGATCATCTAAGGTGATCATTAACCCCTTAAGGACATGGCCATATTTCACCTTAAGGACCAGGCCATTTTTGCAAATCTGACCAGTGTCACCTTACGTGGTGATAACTTTAATACGCTTTTACTTATCCAGGAAGAGACCTTCAATGACATCAGTTAGGACAAGGAACGGGACATGGCTAGCTTGGTATCCAACCTTGTGCAAATGGGGAGTTTACGGTTATGCAAATGGACTGTTTGCGGTTGTTTACGGTGCGTTAAACGGGGAGTTTGGTCTGTCAGAGTTTGGTCTGTCACTGTGAAGCGGGCGTAACCCTTACACTACCTGATCGATACAACATCATACCTGATCGTATACACACACTGGATGTTTTAAAGCACGTTATTCCAAACAATTTAGGAATGTTAGGTGATGTATGCCCTTTATGGATTAACCACCTCAGCCCCCCTAGCGTAAACACCCTTAATGACCAGACCACTTTTTACAATTCTGCACTTCACTACTTTCACGGTTTATTGCTCGGTCATACAACTTACCACCCAAATGAATTTTACCTCCTTTTCTTCTCACTAATAGAGCTTTCATTTGGTGGTATTTCATTGTTGCTGACATTTTAACTTTTTTTGATATTAATAAAATATGACCGAAACTTTTGCAAAAAAATAACATTTTTCGCTTTCTGAATTTCTTTAAAAAAAACTACATTTCTATATAAGTTTTTCTCTAAATGTATAGTTCTACATGTCTTTGATAAAAAAAAAATGCAATAAGTGTATATTTATTGGTTTGGGTAAAAGTTATAGCGTTTACAAACTATGGTGCAAAAAAGTGAATTTCCGCATTTTGAAGCAGCTCTGACTTTCTGAGCACCTGTCATGTTTCTTCACGTGCTAGAATGCCAGGATAGTATAAATACCCCCCGAATAACACCATTTTAGAAAGAAGACACCCCAAAGTATTCGCGGAGGGGCATGGTGAGTTCATGTATGATTTCATTTTTTGAAAATCATACATGAAAATGACACTTTCTGAGGAACTTCTGGTAAACAAAAATAAAAAATTGCCCACGTTCTTACTATGTCCCTCAGTAAATAGCTTGGGGTGTCTAATTTCCGAAATGGGGTAATTTGTGGGGTGTGTTTACTGTTCTGGCATTTTGGGCGGGGCTAAATTGTGAGCAATCCTGTAAAGCCTAAAGGGTAGACTTTATGCCCCTTTATACACCTAGGCTGCAAAAAAGTGGCACACATGTGGTATTGCCGTACTCAGAAGAAGTAGGGCAATGTGTTTTGGGGTGTATTTTTACATATACCCATGCTGGGTGAAAGAAATATCTCTGTAAATGGACAACTTTGTATAAAATTGTTTTAAAAGTTGTTATTTACAGAGATATTTCTCACACCCAGCATGGGTATATGTAAAAATACACCCCAAAACACATTGTCCTACTTCTCCTAAGTACGGCGATACCACATGTGTGACCCTTTTTTTCAGCCAAGGGGCCCAAATTCCAATGAGTACCTTTAGGCCTCTTTCACACGGGTTTGACGTTCGGATAAGAGGCGGGTGCGTTGCGGGATTGCATATGCAATGGTTACATCACATGGTCCATCACCATGGTAAGATGGACCATGTGATTGGACCATGTGATGTGACGTCATCACAGGTCCTTTAGATCTTAGCTGATGCAGGGAAAGAGAGGACAGATCACAACTACGCAATCAAGTGGCTAAGGTAAGTTAACTTTTATTATTTTTAACCCCTTCCACTTCATTTTACAATGCATTCTTTATTAAGAATGCTATTATTTCCCCTTATAACCATATTATAAGGGGAAATAATAGAGATCAGGTCCCATTGCTAAGCAACCATGTGGGAAAATCGCAACGCATCCGCACTTGCTTGTGGATGCTTGCGATTTTCTAGCAGCCCCATTCACTTCTATGCGGCCTGCGTTGCGTGAAAAATGCACAATATAGAGCATGCTGCGATTTTCACGCAACGCAGAAGTGATGCGTGAAAATCACCGCTCATGTGCACAGCCCCATAGAAATGAATGGGTCCGGATTCAGTGCGGGTGCAATGCGTCCTCCTCACGCATTGCACCCGTGCGGAAAACTCGCTCGTGTGAAAGGGGCCTTAGGATTTCACAGGGCATTTTTGCGCATTTGGATTTCAAACTACTTCTCACACATTAGGGGCCCCAAAAATTCCAGGCAGTATAAATACCCCACAAGTGACCCCATTTTAGAAAGAAGACACCCCAAGGTATTCCGTGAGGGGTATGGTGAGTTCATGTAAAAAAATTTTTTTTTTTTGTGGAATATGAGACTTTGTAAGAAAAAAAAAAAGTCACTTTCCGCTAACTTGTGCCAAAAAAAAAATCTTCTATGAACGGAATACCTTGGGGTGTCTTCTTTCCAAAATGGGGTCACATGTGGGGTATTTATACTGCCCTGACATTTTAGGGGCACTAAAGTGTGAGAAGAAGTCTGGAATCCAAATGCCTAAAAATGCCCTCCTAAAAGGTACTCATTGGAATTTGGGCCCCTTTGCGCATCTTGGCTGAAAAAAAGTGTCACTTATGTGGTATCACCGTACTCAGGAGAAGTAGGGCAGTGAGTTTTGGGGTGTATTTTTACACATACCCATGCTGTGTGTGAGAAATATCTGTGTAAATGACAACTTTTTAAAATGTTTTATAAAAAGTTGTCAATATTTCTCTCACCCAGCATGGGTATATGTAAAAATACACCCCAAAACACATTGCCCTACTTCTTTTGAGTACGGTGATACCACATGTGTGACACTTTTTTGCAGCCTAGGTGCGTAAAGGGGCCGAAATTCCAATGAGTACCTTTTAGGAGGGCATTTTTACACATTTGGATTCCAGACTTCTTATGCATTAGGGCCCATAAAATGCCAGGGCAGTATAAATACCCCACATGTGACCCCATTTTGGAAAGAAGATACCCCAAGGTATTCTGTGAGTGGCATGGCGAGTTCATAGAAGATTTCTTTTGGCACAAGTTAGCGAAAATTGACTTTTTTTTTTCTTCTCACAAAGTCTCCCTTTTCGCTAACTTGTGACAAAAATTTCAATCTTTCTTGGACTCAATATGCCCCTTAGCGAATACCTTGGGGTGTCTTCTTTCCAAAATGGGGTCACATGTGAGGTGTTTGTACTGCCCTGGCATTTGAGGGTCTCCGCAATCATTACATGTATGGCCATAATTAGGAGTTTCTGCTATTCGTCTTATATTGAGCATACGGGTAATGAGATTTTTTTTTTTCGTTCAACCTCTGGGCTGAAAAAAAAAAATGAATGTCACAGATTTCTAAATTCGCATCGATCAATGTGGATGAAAGAATCTCTGCCAAAAAATGTGCAAAAAAAAAAAGAGTGGAAAGGACATGCAAGGAGTGCTTGCGAAGTAAGGCCCCATTCACACATCCGCAAAAATGTCTGCATCTATTCCACAATTCTGCGGAATAGATGTGGACCCATTCAGTGTTAATGGGGCTGGCGGTAATGCGGAGAGCACACGATGTGCTCTCCGCATCATTATTTGCGGAGCTGCGGCCGCGAACTTCCGAGTTTTGGCCCCGAAACATCCGGCCGCAGCTCTGCAAAAGATAGAGCATGTCCTATTCTTGTCCGCAATTGCGGACAAGAAAATGCATTTTTTATATAGTTCTGGCAATGTGCAAAATGCGACATCTTTATTGATTATTTGGCCAGAAGGAAAACTCAATTTCACTAGAAGAATGTTACTAAAAAAGATTTTTTAATACTGCATATAATTATTATAAATAAAAAGGGAATTATTAAAGGAATTATTATATGTCGTTTGGTACATGCTACAATAATATATCATATTTTTAACATCCATTGAAGCTGGAAGGTCCTGTAATTGGTAAGTGGGTTATACATAGATATTTATAATATATATTTTTCAGTCTTACACACAGCTTGTAAAAAACCTCTAAATTTGCAGGGTAGATAAAGCCTTCACTAATGAGTGTAGAAACCGGACTGACTTTTGAATATACATTAGCTTAGTTTTCTATAGCATTGTGTTGTTTTATCTTTCCATATAGATACAGTATATTAAAAATCCATGTTTTCAGAATGAAAAATATTAAGAAGCCTGCTTGTATATGAAGTGCGGTTCCACAATAAGGTGCATTTCAATAAAGGAACTGAACATATGGGTATATGCACACAACCATATGACAGCTCCTTACAACCTCCAAGTAGTAAAATAAATAGTACTGTACAATAATACCAGACAATTGCTTAGTGTCATGTTGATGTTCATTGGCCCAAACCATACTAGCATTGAGCACCCAACAAACTGTAATTTTAAAAAAATATAGTCACAGTGAGAGGTAATCAGGAAGGAGGTATTGGAGCACTATTTGTCTGTGACACTTTCCTAGCCAATTACAGTTTGAACCTTCTCCTCCTGCTATCCTTAGCAACTCCCTCATTCCTTGACCTAGCTGTTAGGAAGCAAGTATACAGTCATCTTTTATCATGATAGCTGTGAATTGGTGCATTGGGTGTGCTTTGGATTGCATGATCGATGAAGCAAAGCTTTGTCAACCTCCTTTATCACCAGAAGCATTAATGCAAATCTGAAGCAAGACTGAATGAGACCTATCTCATTGTTTATACAATGAAGGGAACACATGGTGGCCTGGTTCCTTTCTAATTAGGAGTTTCTGCTATTCGCCTTATGTTGAGCATACTGGGTAATGAGATTTTTTTTTCGTTCAACCTCTGGGTCTGAGAAAAAAATGAGATGTCACAGATTTCTAAACTCAGCATCGATCAATGTGGATGAAAGAATCTCTGCCAAAAATGTGCAAAAAAAAGAGTGGAAAGGACATGCAAGGAGTGCTACTTGGCGCTAGGCCCCATTCACACATCCGCTAGGAGCCGTCTGCATCTATTCCACAATTCTGCGGGAGTAGATGTGGGACCCATTCAGTGTTAATGGGGGTTGAGCGGTAACGCGGAGGAGCAGCACGACGTGCTCTCCCGCATCATTTTTGCGGAGACTGCGGCCGCTAACTCGAAGCCTTGGCCCCGAACATCCGGGGCCGCAGCTCTGCAAAAGATAGAGCATGTCCTATTCTTGTCCGCAATTGCGGACAAGAAAATGCATTTTTTTATATAGTTCTTTGGCAATGTGCAAAAATCGCGACATCTTTATTGGATTATTTGGCCAGAAGGAAAACTCAATTTCACTAGGAAGAATGTTACTCTAAAAAGATTTTTTTAATACTGCATATAATTATTATAAATAAAAAGGAATTATCAAAGGAATTATTACATGTCATTGGTACGTGCTACAATAATATATCATATTTTTAGCATCCATTGAGAAGCTGGAAGGTCCTTGTAATTGGTAAGTGGGTTATACATAGATATTTATAATATATATTTTTCAGTCTTACACACAGCTTGTAAAAAAAACCTCTAAATTTGCAGAGGGTAGATAAAAGCCTCTCACTAATGAGTGTAGAAAACCAGTCTGACTTTTGAATATACATTAGCTTAGTTTTCTATAGCATTGTGTTGTTTTATCTTTCCATATAGATACAGTATATTAAAAATCCATGTTTTCAGAATGAAAAAATATTAAACCTGCTTGTATATGAAGTGCGGTTCCACGATAAGGTGCATTTCAATAAAGGAACTGAACATATGGTGTATGCACACAACCATATGGCAGCTCCTTGCAACCTCCAAGTAGTAAAATAAATAGTACTGTACAATACCAGACGAATTGCTTAGTGTCATGTTGATGTTCATTGGCCCAAACCATATACTAGCATTGAGCACCCAGCAAACTGTAATTTTAAAAAATATAGTCACAGTGAGAGGTGAGTAATCAGGAAGGAGGTGTTGGACGCCTATTTGTCTGTGACACTTTCCTAGCCAATTACAGTTTGGACCTTCTCCTCCTGCTATCCTTAGCAACTCCTCATTCCTTGACCTAGCTGTTAGGAAGCAGAGTATACAGTCATCTTTTATCATGATAGCTGTGGATTGGTGCGTTGGGTGTGCTTTGGATTGCATGATCGATGAAGCAAGCTTTGCCAACCTCCTTTATCACCAGAAGCGTTAATGCAAATCTGAAGCAAGACTGAATGAGACCTATCTCATTGTTTATGCAATGAAGGGGAACACATGGTTGGCCTGGTTCCCTTTCATTGTATAAAGAAGGTGTGTAGGTGTAATGTTAAATCAAGTTTTCTTACCTGACAGCAGGGTAGCAGGTGAAGGCAATGGTCCTGGTGAGTCAGGTGCCATTCTGCTCTGCTGAGATTGGTGATCCATGCAACGGTCCCCATGAGCTGCTAGCTATAAAAGAAGAGAAATAAAGGTTAATGCGCACTCACGATGCAGAATTCATCTGATCCCGTCCACCCTCCCCTGGATGTATAAAACAGTTGTGAATATTGGAAGTGTAGTGTGGTATTTAAATGGAAACTAGGCTACCATGTATTACTGTACAGATGTGGACCCATTCAGTGTTAATGGGGTTGGCGGTATGCGGAGAGCACACGATGTGCTCTCCGCATCATTATTTGCGGAGCTGCGGCCGCGAACTTCCGAGTTTTGGCCCCGAAACATCCGGCCGCAGCTCTGCAAAAGATAGAGCATGTCCTATTCTTGTCCGCAATTGCGGACAAGAAAATGCATTTTTTATATAGTTCTGGCAATGTGCAAAATGCGACATCTTTATTGATTATTTGGCCAGAAGGAAAACTCAATTTCACTAGAAGAATGTTACTAAAAAAGATTTTTTAATACTGCATATAATTATTATAAATAAAAAAGGGAATTATTAAAGGAATTATTATATGTCGTTTGGTACATGCTACAATAATATATCATATTTTTAACATCCATTGAAGCTGGAAGGTCCTGTAATTGGTAAGTGGGTTATACATAGATATTTATAATATATATTTTTCAGTCTTACACACAGCTTGTAAAAAAAACCTCTAAATTTGCAGGGTAGATAAAGCCTTCACTAATGAGTGTAGAAACCGGACTGACTTTTGAATATACATTAGCTTAGTTTTCTATAGCATTGTGTTGTTTTATCTTTCCATATAGATACAGTATATTAAAAATCCATGTTTTCAGAATGAAAAATATTAAGAAGCCTGCTTGTATATGAAGTGCGGTTCCACAATAAGGTGCATTTCAATAAAGGAACTGAACATATGGGTATATGCACACAACCATATGACAGCTCCTTACAACCTCCAAGTAGTAAAATAAATAGTACTGTACAATAATACCAGACAATTGCTTAGTGTCATGTTGATGTTCATTGGCCCAAACCATACTAGCATTGAGCACCCAACAAACTGTAATTTTAAAAAAATATAGTCACAGTGAGAGGTAATCAGGAAGGAGGTATTGGAGCACTATTTGTCTGTGACACTTTCCTAGCCAATTACAGTTTGAACCTTCTCCTCCTGCTATCCTTAGCAACTCCCTCATTCCTTGACCTAGCTGTTAGGAAGCAAGTATACAGTCATCTTTTATCATGATAGCTGTGAATTGGTGCATTGGGTGTGCTTTGGATTGCATGATCGATGAAGCAAAGCTTTGTCAACCTCCTTTATCACCAGAAGCATTAATGCAAATCTGAAGCAAGACTGAATGAGACCTATCTCATTGTTTATACAATGAAGGGAACACATGGTGGCCTGGTTCCTTTCATTGTATAAAGAAGGTGTGTAGGTGTAATGTTAAATCAAGTTTTCTTACCTGACAACAGGGTAACGGTGAAGGCAATGGTCCTGGTGATCAGGTGCCATTCTGCTCTGCTGAGATTGGTGATCCATGCAACGGTCCCCATGAGCTGCTAGCTATAAAAGAAGAGAAATAAAGGTTAATGCGCACTCACGATGCAGAATTCATCTGATCCCGTCCACCCTCCCCTGGATGTATAAAACAGTTGTGAATATTGGAAGTGTAGTGTGGTATTTAAATGGAAACTAGGCTACCATGTATTACTGTACAGATTATCTGACATATTTTCTGAGCAATTATTGGTCAGATGGCCATTTACATACTCAGATCTTTTGTTATACACACCAACTATTGGTCTGATTGGAAATAAATTGGCCAGATAAGCTGTTGGTGTAATACAGCCCTAAGGATAGCAGACTCTACCGATAGCAAGTCAGTAGATAAAAAGTCAATTCCTTGTACTGGGAGCACAGAATATTTGAGATCTCTTTTACAAGGAAAAACAAATCCATCTAAAGCCTGGAAAGTCTCTAATAGAAATGGGATCAATCAACTGATATTCTAAATTGAAAGGAAAATAGAGAGTCAGAAATTTGAGTAGAACATGGGATATTGCTTATCTTTGGTCTCTAGCAGGGTCACATTTAAAAGAACCCATAATTGACAGTTAAATAAAACTTTAAAATAAGGTAGAAAGATTATCTTATGCCTACATGGGATTACCAGACATTCAAGAAAGCCATAAATATTGGTGAACCATAAAGAGAAATAAATTCATAAGATGCATGATAAACAATTAGAAACGGAATATCAACCAAACTGCTCAGGAAACATTATTATTGCTTAAAGGGCAAACTAACTGGGTTATGATACAATTCAGCTTGACAGTAGCTGTCACTAGGGGGACTTTATGTACTTATTGTATACAGTTTATGCAATGAACTCAATAGTAACACAGTATGCATTAAGCTCCTAGCTAGAATTTTGTCACTTGACGCTAATGGCTACCCAGGAAATTTGGAGCCCTTGTATTATTAGAAAAGAGCTATGATTGATTAAAAAATATAGTTATAAAACAAATCAGGTTATAATTAGAGATAAGAGAACCAGATAATAACGAACCAGGTTTGTTAGGAAGTTTCCAAAATTTCGTCCAGCAGCTGAACCTGAAGCTTTTCAGGTTTGTTTTGGATGAATCAAGTAAAACGGCAGGGCCATTTTGCTGCAGATGTCGATGGGAAAAAAAATCACTAGGCAGGAAGAATACGGATGCTCATATGACCCTTAGAAGAAGTGGCGGGCTTGCCATGATTGGCTCACAGGCAGACCAACAGCATGGCTGAGCCAATCAGTGCTGCAGCAGGCAGGGAAGTGCCCTTGTAGAACGAGCAGACCGCCATTCTGTGTTGGGCTAATAATGAGGGTGGACGGTTCTATGCAGTGTCTGACAGAAAATCATCTTAGGGACAGTGTACAGTCACAGTAAAGCTTCTATTTTGGTATGAGGGACATTGTTGGGAAAGGCTGGAAAGAAGAACATTTGCATACAATAGGGAAAAGCAGTGAAAGCTGTCAGTTAGGGAGTGAGAAGTGTGGACCTGCAGCTGGGTGTGCCCGGCAGTGCATTTTAGCATCAGTTACTGCTTTATAACTGCAGCTGCTGCAGAACGTCAAAAGCAGCTACCTCCAAGCAATTTTTTTTTTACCATTCAGAGGTTAGTTAGCATTGAATTCTCAATAAAAGTATAAACTGCAAGTATGAAATATGTGTCAGGAAATCTCCAGATATATAAATAAATATATATATATATATATATATATATATATATATATATATATATATAAATATATATATAATATTTTTTTAAGTTTGGGAAAGCAGCATATTAGTGTGTCTTACAACACGCAGGGTAACATATGATTATATCTCTGAGTGATAAAGTGAAATATCCGAAATCCATATTGGTGCGTCTTCAGGCAGTTTCATTTTTTTTCTTTGAAGTTATTTTTATTGAAGACTTATCCTCAGAATAGATCATCAATATCAGATTGGCAGGGGTACGACACCTGGCACCCCCACCGATCAGCTGGTTGAAGAGAAGACATGCCCTGTGCCAGAGCTGCTTTCTCATTGTTTACCTGCTCGCCGTCGCAACAGGAGCGATGAGCAGGTGTTATTTCTTGAAGCCGTGCATCTCACTTCAATGGGCTGGCTCCTTACTATATACTCGGATAGGAACGAGCCATGTCATTGAAGTGAATTGGAGCAGATAAACAATGAAGAGAAAACAGGACTGGCACAGCACGCCTTCTCTACAAACAGTTGATCGGTTGGGGTGTCGGGTGTCCAACCCCCGCCGGTCTGATATTGATGACCTATCCTGAGTATAGTGCAAAAATGAAGAAGTCAGCAGCATATCCTCCATGATTTATATTATTAAAAAAAGGGTCCAAAACAGGTACAAAGTGCAAAAATAGTGCAACATTTGACTATTCAATAGTCTTTATCAAGCAAAATACAGATTGAACATTGCAAACATATATAGTATTATATATAAAAAAGCTTCTTCTGCACATTCACAATGTCTATTATACATGTTTTGAGAATCTTCTATGCGATCATGGTGACACCGTCCCTTCATCATCTAAAATACTAAATATAAAAACAATGTTACAAAATACTCCATAGTCGTACCCCTCAATCATTATTTTGTAGAAGCAGGTATATCGCACCTCTCAATAAGTATTTTTTTGAAAGCAGGTATATAGAACCCCTTAATCAATATTTGGTGGAACCAGATATATTGCACCCCTCAATCAGTATTTTGTGAAAGCAGGTATATAGAATCACTTAATCAATATTTGGTGGAAGCAGGTATATCGCATCTCGCATTAAGTATTTAGTGGAAGAATGCAAATAGAATCCCTTAATCAATATTTTGTGGAACCAGGTATACCGCACCCCTCAATCAGCATTTTGTGGAAGCAGAAGTATATCGCAGACCTCAATCAATATTTGGTGGAAGCAGGTATATCAAACCCCTTAACCACTTCAGCCCCCCTAGCTTAAACACCCTTAATGACCAGGCCACTTTTTACAATTCTGCACTACACTACTTTACCCGTTTATTGCTCCGTCATGCAACTTACCACCCAAATTAATTTTACCTCCTTTTCTTCTCACTAATAGAGCTTTCATTTGATGGTATTTCATTGTTGCTGACGTTTTTACTTTTTTTGCTATTAATCAAAAATTACCGAAATTTTTGCAAAAAAATGACATTTTTCACTTTCTGTTGTAATTTTTTTTTTTAAAAACTACATTTCTATATAAATTTTTCGCAAAATTTATTGTTCTACATGTCTTTGATTAAAAAAATACAATAAGTGTATATTTATTGGTTTGGGTAAAAGTTATAGCGTTTACAAACTATGGTGCAAAAAGTGAATTTCGGCATTTTGAAGCAGCTCTGACTTTCTGAGCACCTGTCATGTTTCTTCAGGTGCTAGAATGCCAGGATAGTATAAATACCCCCAAATGACACCATTTTAGAAAGAAGACACCCCAAAGTATTCATGGAGGGGCATGGTGAGTTCATGTATCATTTCATTTTTTTCACAAGTTAGCGGAAAATGACACTTTCTGAGGAAAAAATAAAAATAATAAAGTTTCCATTTCTGCTAACTTCTGGCAAAAAAATGAAATCTCCCACGGACTCACTATGCCCCTCAGTGAATACCTTGGGGTGTCTACTTTCCGAAATGGGGTCACTTGTGGGGTGTGTTTACTGTTCTGGCATTTTGGGCGGGCTAAATTGTGAGCAGCCATGTAAACCTAAAGGTACTGTTGAATTTGGCCTTTGCGCCTCAGGCTGCAAAAGTGTCACTCATGTGGTATTGCCGTACTCAGGAGAAGTAGGGCAATGTGTTTTGGGGTGTATTTTTACATATACCCATGTTAGTGAGAGAAATATCTCTGTAAACTGACAACTTTGTTTAAAAAATTTAAAAAGTTGTCGATTACAGCGATATTTCTCACACAAAGTATGGGTATATATAAAAATACACCCCAAAACACATTGCCCTACTTCTCCTGAGTACGGCGATACCACATGAGTGACACTTTTTGCAGCCTGGGTGCGCAAAGGGCCCAAATTCCAATGAGTACCTTTAGGATTTCACAGGGCATTTTTACGCATTTGGATTCCAGACTTCTTCTCACGCTTTAGGGGCCCCTAAAATGCCAGGACAGTATGAATACCCCACGTGACCCCATTTTAGAAAGAAGACACCCCAAGGTATTCTGTGAGGGGTATGGTGAGTTTATGTAGAATTTTATTTTTGTCACAAGTTAGTGAAATATGAGACTTTGTAAAAAAAAAAATATATAATTTCCGCTAACTTGTGCCAAAAATAAATTTCTGTGAATCTTGCCATGCCCTCACAGAATACCTTGGAGTGTCTTCTTCCAAAATGGGCTCACATGTGGGGTATTTATACTGCCCTGGCATTTTAGGGGCCCTAAAGCGTGAGAATCCAAAATGAGTAAAAATGCCCTGTGAAATCCTAAAGGTACTCATTGGAATTTGGGCTTTATAGCATCTTGGCTGCAAATAGTAATACTCATGGGTATCGCCGTACTCAGGAGAAGTAGGTCAGCTTGGGGTGTATTTTGCATATACTCCATATTGGGTGTGAGAAATATCTCTGTAAATGACAACTTTTAAAAAAATTTATACAAAGTTGTCAATTTACAGAGATATTTTCTCACTCCAGTATGGGTATATGTAAAAATACACCCCAAAACACATTGCCCTACCTCTCCTGAGTACGGCGATACCACATGTGTGGCACTTTTTTGCAGCCAAGATGTTCAAAGGGGCCCTAAAACCAATGAGTACCTTTTAGGAGGGCATTTTTATGCATTTTTCTTCTCACGCTTTAGGTCCCCTAAATTGCCAGGGCAATATAAATACCCCACATGTGACCCCATTTTGGAAAGAAGACACCCCAAGGTATTCCATGAGGGGCATGGCGAATTCACAGAAGATTTTTTTTTGGCACAAGTTAGCGGAAATTGATTTTTTATTGTTTTTTCTCAAAAGTCTCCTTTCTGCTAACTTTTGACAAAAGTTAAATTTTTCATGGACTCACTATGCCCCTCAGCGAATACCTTGGGGTGTCTTCTTCCAAAATGGGGTCACATGTGGGTTTTTGTACTGTTCTGGCATTTTGGGCGGGGCTAAATTGTGAGCAGCCATGTAAAAGCTAAAGGTACTCGTTGGAATTTGGGCCCCTTATGCATTCGGGCTGCAAAAGTGCAGTCATGGTATCGCTAGCTCAGGAGAAGTAGGTAATGTGTTTGGGGTGTATTTACATATACCCATATTTTGTGTGAGAAATATCGTTGTAAATTGACAACTTTGTATAAAAAATTTAAAAAGTTGTCATTTACAGAGATATTTCTCTCACCCAGCATGGGTATATGTAAAAATACACCCCAAAACACATTGCCCTACTTCTCCTGAGTACGGCGATACCACATGTGTGCCACTTTTTGTAGCCAAGATGCGCAAAGGGGCCCTAAAACCAATGAGTACCTTTAGTATTTCACAGGGCATTTTTACGCATTTGGATTCTCACGCTTTAGGACCCCTAAAATGCCAGGGCAGTATAAATACCCCACAAGTGACCCCATTGTGGAAAGAAGACACCCCAAGGTATTCCGTGAGGGGTATGGCGAGTTCAGAGAAAAAAAATTTTTTGGCACAAGTTAGCGGAAATTGATATATTTTTTTATTTTTACAAAGTCTCATATTCCACTAACTTGTGACAAAAATAAAATTTTACATGAACTCCCCATACCCCTCACAGAATACCTTGGGGTGTCTTCTTTCCAAAATGGGGTCACATGTGAGGTTTTTGTACTGCCCTGGCATTTGAGGGATCTCCGCAATCATTACACGTATGGCCAGCATTAGGAGTTTCTGCGATTCTCCTTATATTGAGCATACGGGTAATGAGATTTTTTTCCGTTCAGCCTCTGGGCTGAAAAAATAAATAAATGAACGGCACAGATTTTTTCATTCGCATTGATCAATGTGGATGAAAAATCTCTGCCAAAATCAGTGACTGCGGTGCGGTGGGCTGGGCGCTAGCTACCTAACAAGTAGCTAGCTAACTGACGGTGATAAGGGACCCTTATGCCCCATTCACACGTCCGAAATTCTGTTTGCGGAACGGAATTGCGGACCCATTCATTTCTATGGGGACAGACTTTGTCCCGCTCGGATCCGGAATTGCGGATCCGCACTTACGGGTCTGCATTTCCGCTCGCAAAAATATAGAACATGCTCTTTTCTTGTCCGGCAACTGCGGACAAGAAAAGCATTTTCTATATAGTTCTGGCAATGTGCGGATCTGGAAAATGCGGAAAGCACATTGACGGTGTCTGTGTTTTGCGGATCCGCGCCGCGGATCCGTGGCACGGATCTGTGGATCCGCTGAACCGCAAAACACATATGGACATGTGAATAGAGCCTTACAGGGGGGTGATCAGTGACAGGGGGTGATCAGGGAGTCTATATGGGGTGATCAGGGGTTAACAAGGGGTTAATAGTGGTTATAAAGTGAGGGGTGGGGGGTGGGGTTAGTGTAGTGTTTGGTGCAACTTTACATTAGTTACCTGGTCCTCTGGTGGTCGATCCCAGTAAATGGGACCACCAGAGGACCAGGTATTAGGTATATCAGACGCTGTTAGCAACACAGCGTCTGATATAACACTTTGATCTCATTTATTTTACATTTACAGCCTGCCAGCGATTGATCATCGCTGGCAGGCTGTAGTACTAACTGCAGAGCCGCGCTCTGCTGTGAACGCGCGCGCGCGCGTGTGCGCGTTCACAGCAGATCTCGGCTTTCGCGAGATGACGCACGGATGCGTCCAGGAGGAATAAACTTGCCGGCGCCTGGACGCATCCGTGCGTTCGGCAAGCGGTTAATTAGTAATTTGTCGAAGCAGGTATATCGCACCCCTCAATCAATATTTTGTGGAAGCAGGTATATCGCAGGCCTCAATCAATATTTGGTGGAAGCAGGTATATCAAACCGATTAATTAGTAATTTGTCGAAGCAGGTATATCGCACCCCTCAATCAATATTTTGTGGAAGCAGGTATATCGTAGACCTCAATCAATATTTTGTGGGAGCAGGTATATCGTAGGCCTCAATCAATATTTGGTTGAAACAGGTATATCACACCCCTCAATCAATATTTTGTGGAATCAGGTATATCGTAGGCCTCAATCAATATTTGGTGGAAGCAGGTATATCAAACCCCTTAATCAATATTTTGTGGGAGCAGGTATATCGCACCCCTCAATCAATATTTTGTGGAAGCAGGTATATAGAACCCCTTAATCAATATTTGGTGGAAGCAGGTATATTGGACCCCTTAAGCAATATTTGGTGGAAGCAGGTATATCGCACCCCTCAATCAATATTTTGTGGAAGCAGGTATATAGGACCCCTTAATCAGTATTTTGTGGAATCAGGTATATCGCAGGCCTGCCAGATATTGGACTGATATCGAGTTATTGTAAATCTGTTTGGGGGTATGGAAGACCACTCTATTTGGTAGCCGTCTCCAACTACCCTGGAAATCCACATTGAGAGATTTGTCTCCATTCGTTTAGAAAGAGAGAGTCTTCCCCCCACTCCGGCGTCATTGTTTATCCGAGGATTTTTGTTGGGAGGAGGATTGTCAGCTACATTTTCCTCCTTTAGAGTAGTTCCAGCGTCCTGATTTCCCCTTTCCTCTAAAGCTCTTGTCCTGGCTGGAGTATGAACGAAAGGGAAAATGACGTTTAGGCAGGCGCTCCTCTGGAAACCCCTTCTTTTTGTCTGTGGCCTTCTCGAGTATTTTGTCTAACACTGGACCAAATATATATTCCCCCGAAAAAGGGATAGAACATAATTTTAGTTTAGAGGTTTTATCACCAGACCAGCATTTCATCCAAAGTGTGCGTCTGACAGAATTCGTGAGGGCCGCGTCTCTGGCCGAAAACCAAAAGGTTTCAGCAGAGGAATCTGCCAGAAAAGCAGTAGCTGATTTAAGTAGGGGGAGGGAGTTAAGAAGCTCCTCTCTAGATGTCTTATTTTTAATGTGTTCTTCAAGTTCTCCCAGCCAAAGGAACATGGATCTCGCCACTGAAGTGGCTGCTATATTAAATTTTACATTTAACATGGTGGCCTCCCAGGATTTCCGTAGAAGGCTGTCGGCTTTGCGATCCATAAGATCCTTAAGCTGGGAGGTATCCTATAGAACATTACTCACGGCAGGCTCTGTCTCCTTGGAGGGAGAGCGGCCGTCAGCTGACATTTCGGCTCCTCTGTCTGGCGCACGTATGCTGAGCAGAAGAGGGGCTCCCAGGCAGATGCTGTCGCGAGCGATCCCCGAATGCCGGCGCCTCAGCTTTGAAGCCGGGCCCGGCACCACACACTGCCGACGTCACTTCCGGGACCGGAAGTGACCTGTATGCTGTGCGCCTCGGCGTCCCGGGGTACCGCCCAGCTGCAGCCTACCCGGAGGCCAGGATGGGGGTGGATGCCGCGGCGACAGGTCCCTGGATAGAACTAGGGCGAGTTAACCCGATAACCCCCGGCCCAGCCTAAGTACAGCGACCACGGGAGGGCAGGGGGAGTTCCACAGGTATGTGCCACACAAGTCTGTTAGGTGTTTCTATAGCTTCATCTCCCTGCATACAGGGAGACCTTTCTCTGCCCTGTCCTTTGTAGGGACAGGAAACACTGGTGTTGGTGGTGGGAGGGGGGTATTTAACCTTTCTTTGTTCCTGTCCCTACAGAGGTCAGGGGTAAATCTCCTTGTATGCCGTCGTGATGATGCTATGGAAAAGCCCTTTTTAGGGCTGGTACATCAGTCTGCTTTTATTTATTTTTTTCTATATAAATATTGCAGTTGCCTGCCCGTGTGTGAGAGGCCGCAGGCCCACAGACTGTACTATGTGCAGATCACTCATATAGGGTGGCAAAGTACCTTGCAGATAAAAAAAGTCATTTAATTTCTACCCTTTAATATAATTGCAGTTGCCTGCCAGTGTGTGTCAGGCCCACAGACTCTACTGTGCCCACTGCCCACCACTCATATAGGGTGTCACAGTACATTGCACGGCGCACGCGCAGTGACCTAAAATTCAAACGAAGCGGACCGAGCATGGGTCTTTTACCATCTCCCAGTTCCAAAAATCTATTCACTACACCGGCCCTGGCCCTGATAAGGGACAAAACAGAGATTAAACTGATAGGAATAATACTTAGTTAACACTAGTTGCATTGGTGGCAAATTCCATTGCAAGTGCCCAAAATTAGAAGGAAGTGGACAGAGCAAGCTTTTTTCTCTATCTCCACATGCAAGGATTCAATTCAATACACGTACCCTGATAGGAAACTTAACAAAGATTAACAAATACTTAAAATAAGGGACTTAACAAAGAATAGTAATTCACACTATTTGTATTGGTGGCATAGTATATTGCGTGGCACACGCGCAGTGCCCCAAATTGGAAGTAAGAGGACCGACAAATCATCTTTTTCCATCTCCCGGTTCCTAAAATCTATTCCATACACCGTGATAGGCGACAAAACAGAGATTTAACTGGTAAGAACAGATTTTTTTACTTTAAAAAAAAAGAGGACAGCCTCTGCGGAGCTGGGTATTTTTTGGCCGCGTTACTGAACGCTCAAGCACAATTGCTGTAGGCTCATACATCCTTTTGCGGAGGTGACAAACCTGGTCAGTCAAACCCAAGGCAACATCATCGACCTCATCCCATATGCGTTTTTTCTGGAGCGTGCCCTGTGAAGAGTGCTGGATCAGGTCGTAGATGAGCATGAAGAGGAAGAGTTGTGGTCACCATCACCACCAGAAGCAGCCTTGTTGTCGTCAATTGCTGGACCTGCGGCAACGCAGATAGAGGAGTCTGAAGAAGAGGAGTCAGAGGAGGAAGGTGGCTTTGAGGAGGTGGAAGACCAACCATAGCAGGAGTCCCAGGGGGCATGTTGTCACCTTTCAGGTACCCTTGGTGTTGTACGTGGCTGGGTGGAGGAAGAGACCTTCAATGACGTCAGTGAGGACAAGGAACGGGACATGGCTAGCTTGGTATCCAACCTTGTGCAAATGGGGAGTTTGCGGTTGTGCAAATGGACTGTTTGCGGTTGTTTGCAGTGCGTTAAACGGGGAGTTTGGTCTTTCAGAGTTTGGTCTGTCACTGTGAAACAGGCATAACCCTTACACTACCTGATCGATACAACATCATACCTGATCGTATACACACACTGGATGTTTTAAAGCAAGTTATTCCAAACAATTTAGGAATGTTAGGTGATTTATGCCCTTTACTGATTAAAACCCGACTCTGCTTCAACTATGTACTTTTCCGTGGGAGTTTTGCCATGGATCCCCCTCCGGCATGCCACAGTCGCAAATTAAACTTAGAGCTGAGTTGCTAATGGTTGTATTGCTAGAATATAACAAAGATTGAGAATATAGTACTATATTCGTGAATTCGTGATATTCGTCATCTTCATAATATTCTAGCAATACAACCATTAGGAACTTAGCTCTAAGATCAATTCGCAATGCAATTATATGTTCGCATTGCGAATGAAACTTAGAGCTGAGTTCCTAATGGCTGTATTGCAAGAATATAACGAGGAGTGAGAATATAGTGCTATATTCGTGATATTCGCTATATTCTAGCAATACAACCATTAGGAACCCAGCTATAAGTTGAATTCGCAGTGCGAGTATATGTTCGCATTGCAAATTAAACTTAGAGCTGAGTTCCTAATGGCTTTATCAAAAAGTCCACAGCTCTCACCTGCATGTATTCCATCCGGGGCACGGACGCAATCCCAGGGCCCACAGGAACAAATAGAAAAAACAAAGACGTCCAGCTCCAAGATGTTTAAAAGGTGTTATTCCCAATACTTTATTCTTCAATAAAAAGTGCAAATACAGTGCAGATAGGAATATTATCTCAGATCAACGCGTTTCAGACTATATCAATCACAGTTCATGAGGAAGGACTGTGATTGATATAGTCTGAAACGCTTGATCTGAGATAATATTCCTATCTGCACTGTATTTGCACTTTTTATTGAAGAATAAAGTATTGGGAATAACACCTTTTAAACATCTTGGAGCTGGACGTCTTCGTTTTTTCTATTAGTTCCTAATGGCTGTATTGCTAGAATATAACGAGGAGTGAAAATATAGTGCTATATTCGTGATATTCGCTATCTTCGTCAATTATAGCAATACAAGTTACAACCATTAGGAACTCAGCTCTTCGTTTAATTCGTGATGCGAATATAAATTCGCTTAACATTCGCAATATATAGAATAATGACGAATATTCGATTTAGACGAATATATGACGAATATTCAATTGAATATTCGCGAAATATCGCGAAATAGAATATGGCACCTCCCGCTCATCACTAGATCACTTCTCTGGCTGAGACCGATGTATAGCTCTAGCTTTGCTGTCGGTGCCCCATCTTGTCACTGTTGCTGTCTGCCTGCTGTCCAGCCTACAATCATGTTCCGTAAGTCTGCTGCTGCTGCCTCAATCATGCCACTACTGCCTTCATGCCACTTTTGCTGCCTAACTATGATCATATTTCTTAAGGCTGCTGCCTGCCTACCATCATATTCCATAAGGATGCTGCTGCTTTCATCATGCTGCTGTCTGCCTGACAACATGTACCATATGGCTGCTGCTGCAGCCATTGCTGCTCCTCGCTAATAATTCCCTACTGCCACCACTATTAACGTAAAGCATCTGCCACTACTACCACTACTACTATTACTACTATTAGCCATAGACAGCTATTCTACTGCCTTGTATGTTCCATGATATGCTGCTTCTGCTGCCACTACTATTGCAGCCACATGCCGCTAATACCCTACCTTTTACACATTCACACTTTAGTGCTGCTGCTTCCAATTAAAAGAGAGAAATTTTCTAAGCTTCTTCAGAACGAGCTACTTTTTCTTCAGACAATTAACACTTATGCGTGTTGTATGGGCAGGCATTCTGACCTCGTCAAGGCATAATTAGCCATAATAAGCCATTTTTTTAACACTATCTTCCCCAATAAGCGACAATTTTTGGAATATGAAAAAGCATGACACATGTCATGGCGTGGTGTGTTTTTAAACTCGTCAACGTGCATTTACCCATAGCTACAGTATGTATGTCAGTGTCACTCAGACATCATTTAATATTTCTGTCATTGCATTCAAGAGCTGAGGAAGTGGGGAGATAAGAAAAAAATTCATAAAAAATAAAAAGAGACTAGAGGGCAATTATTATAAAAATTATAAATATTTTCAGGACAATTTGAGTCACTTTGGTTTGGTCCAAATCGATTCAGGTCCGAACCAAACTTTTTGAAAAATTCAGCGAACCTGAACTGAACCTCAACAGGTTTGCTCATCTCTATTTATAATGAAGGACCTTAATACAGCTTAGTGTTAAAAAATAGACATCTGTCACGATGGGGAGTGGGGGAAACCCCCCTATCGTGCAATGTCCTTGGCTACCGGGCCACAATGCAGGGAAAAGGGAGCTGGTCACCTCCTAAAGCTTACTTCAACAGGCCCTAGTCTCCTAGCTGTATGAGCCCCCTTCAAAGGTAAGGGGACTCATACCCACGTGCCTAGAAGTCTAGGAATTCCTGCATTGCCCTACAGATGGTGACAGGGCAAAGAACACCTGTTCATCCACGACACGGATGACAGGTGTCTTCAGAGGCTCGGTAGCTGGCAGGGTGCAAGACTATAGGAGAAACAATATGGCATATAAGTAACACAGCAACATAACAAATGCTATCAACACTTACCTGCCGCAGCCTGAGATGGAAGGACGGCACAACCGACAACCCGTAGCTCCCTGCGGCTACAAGATGCATGGAGGCTCCAGTCTGGAAAGCACACAGTCTTGCTTTTGCTTAAAATGTCAAGCAGCCATGCTGGTCACAACACCACGGACACCAGACATGGCGCACCACACTTGACATACAACAAAACCCCAACATAACCCACACCAGACAACAATACCGGCGAGGAAGGGTCCAGGGAACAGACACAAAAGGGTAAGCAAATGACATAGATAATAACAATGACAACTAAGGGTGGCTCACACAGGAGGTACACAGAAAGCCCAGGAGCAGAGCTCCACATCAAGCTGACAACAAGCAAACTGACCTCAGGCTCCAACACACCAGAATATAAAGAGACCTGAGGCAACACCCAACACACTCCAACATCTTTAACCCCATGCAAACCAACGCAGGGAAAACACCATTTAAAGGGAAAGACACGCACAGGAGAAAGCTACAGTAGATGAGGGTAAAACTGGTCATGGCAGTATATTGTTAGGAAGGTTACTGTAGATTGTAGGCTTGCCTGAAGAGGTGGGTTTTCTGGTTTCTTTTTGACGGTTTCCACTGTAGGCGAGCGTCTGATACATTGCGGTAGAGCGTTCCAGAGTACAGGGCTGTACAGGATAAATCATGGAGGTGATTGTGGGAAGAAGAGATTAGAAGAGAGTAGAGAAAGAGGCCTTGTGAGGATTGGAGATTTCATGTGGGAAGGTATCGGGAGATCAGGTCACAAATGTATGGAGGGGACAGGTTGTGGACAGCCTTCTATGTCATAGTAAGTGTTTTGTACTGGATCCTCTGGCCAGTGAGGCGACTGGCAGAGAGAAAAGGCAGGAGAGTAACGGGGAGAAGTGGATTAGTCGGGTGGCATAGTTGAGGACATATAGGAGGGATGTGAGAGTGCTAGATGGGAGGCCACAGAGAAGGATGTTATAGTATTCAAGGCGGGAGATGAGGAAGGTCTGTACAAACATTTTTTTTTTTATTATTTTAATAAAATTTTATTGAAACTCAAAAAGTTTACATAACATGGAGAGAGAGTGAATCAATGTAGAGGGTACGCAGACCCTGAACTTGTCTACAGAATGTTTTACAGCATGCTTGCAAAGTCATATATAATTTGAAAAGACATATCAACATATCGGCGATAGTAGTTGAAGGGAATGACTTTTTTAAAAGAGTAGAATACAATACTCCATCTCTAAAGACCTGTAACGCAAGTCCAAAACAGTAAGAACCCAATCAAAACCGGGTAGGGAAAGGTAAGGAGAGCATGGGGAGGAAAGGTGTGGGGAGGAAAGGTGTGGGGAGGGGACGGGGGGGGGGGGTGGAATTGGTCTACTGTAAATACTTTTTCAATTCCCTACTACAAGGGAGTCAGTCGCTGGTTAGTGCATTATGCAAAGAGCGATATTGCCGCCAAGGGGACCAAGTAGACTGAAAGGTAGCATGGGACCTCGACTCCCAACTCGCAATTTGTTCCATCCGGTATATACTATCGCATTAAGATAACCAATGTGAGATTGAGGGGACATCCTCAGCTTTCCAGTTGTACGCAATCAACACTCTGGCCGCAATTAAAAGAGTGTTAATCAGTGACTTGGTGTGTTTATTACCTATTAAGTCGGAGTTTAGGCCCAAAAGACATAGCTTGGCATGTGGGTTAACTGAAATCTTACATACGGATGATAACGCAGAGCATATTGCACTCCAAAACTGCAAAATTTTTGGACAGTCCCACCAAATGTGGAGAAAAGTGCCCACTTTGTCTTTACATCTCCAACAACGCAGGTCGGCTTCTGGGTATATGGAGTGGAGACGTTCGGGAGTGTAATACCATCTGGTCATCATTTTGTACACATTTTCCTGTAGCCTCACACACTTAGAGTCTTTCGGGGATGAGGCTAGTAGAGCTACCTTATCTCTAGGAGAAAATTGGCAGCTTAGATCCTTTTCCCACTTTTCCAGGAAGGTATATTTTTGAGGACATTTTAGGGAGGTTAATATAGCATACAATTTCGCTATTTTTTTCTTAGGTTCAGCTACCGATAAAGCTAGGGATTCAAATAGAGAATGTGAGGTTGAAGGTCCAAAGTTTCTCTTTTTCAAGATGCTTCTGATGTGTTGTAGATGCAAAAAAGAGAGACTTTGTAGCCGAGAGTGTGAAAGCCAGTCGTCCAGTGGAGGACCGGTTTGGGGATCAATTAAATCTACCAAGGGAAGGTAGAGAAGGGTACTATCTTTTGGGAGAGAGTCTCGAAAAATACGAGTGGATGACCACAGGATGTCTCTTACTTGGTAGATTGGGAATAGTGACGTGGAGGGAAGAAGTTGCCGTGCTAGCAAGAATGCCAGAGAGATATTGTCGCTGTAGTCATGGCGCCTAAAGAGGGGAGTTATTTTGTGCTGTGGGGTAGGCGTTGGAAGAGGAGCGCTCTGATGGGGAACCCCACTATACCATTTTCTATTTGTATGTCTAGTCGCTCTGGGGGCGAGCGCAACCACTCAAGGCAGCTTTGGGCCTGAATCGCCTTGTAATACAAAGATAAGTCGGGCATTCCCACACCACCCTTGCTACTATGTTGGATTAATAGATGATAGGGGAGTCTTGGTCTACGTTTGTTCCAGAGGAAAGAGTTAAACAGTTTCTTAATTGAGGTAAAGAAGGACTTAGGGAGGGGAATAGGTAAAGTTTGTAAGTAGTACAGAATTTTTGGTAATAACACTGATTTAATTAATGTTCTCCTGCCAAACCAGGAGGTAAAGGGCACATCCCAAGAATCAATGGTAGCCTGAAGGGTCGTGGGTAAGGTTTTAAAATTTTCTTTATATAAATCTAGTGGGTCTGCCGTGATACTAACCCCTAAAAATGTAATTGATGATGTAGACCATTTGTAGGGGGTCCTGAGTTGAAGTTATGCCTGACGTTGTTTACTAAGAGTGACGTTCAGCACTTGTGACTTAGCCGGATTTATCAGGAAATTAGACAACTCCCCAAATCTGTCAAACAGGGAACGGATCGCCGAGAAGGCCTCTTCAGGATTGGATATGATCACTAATAAGTCATCCGCAAAGGCTGCCAGCTGATGAGGTACCCCCTGAACAGTCAAGCCTTTTATGTTCTCATCCTGCCAAATGCCTGAAAAAGGCATTCTACCGTCAGGATAAACAAAAGAGGCGACAGGGGGCACCCCTGCCTAGTGCCGTTGCTTATTTTAAAAGATGGGGAGAGAGTGCCGTTGACCCAAACTTGAGCAGTGGGATTGGCATACATAGACATAATGGCTTTGACATATTGTAGGGGGATACCAAATTTAAGCAGGGCTCTTTGCATAAATACCCAATCAACACGGTCAAAAGCCTTCTCGGCGTCCGTCCCCAGCAAGATCAGAGGGATATCACGTCGTTTTGCATAGTGGATGATGTTCACCAACCTAGTCGTGTTCATCCTGCCTTCCCGACCAGCCACGAAACCCACCTGTTTCGCGTTTATAAGCTGAGGCATAAGTTTTTGCAGCCTATTAGCTAGGAGTTTAGCAAATATTTTTAAATCTGCATTTAACAATGAGATGGGTCTGTAGCTGGCACAGGAGGCAGGATCTTTTCCCTCTTTGGGGAGAATAGTGATCATAGCGGAGAGCATATGAGGGGTAAGGTGTTGGACAGCAAAGCAGAATTACAAACTTTCAGTAGTCTGGCCAGTAGGAGATCCTGAAAAGTCCTATAATAAGAGGTAGGAAAGCCATCAGGGCCTGGGCTTTTGTGGGGAGGTATGTTCTTGAAAGTGTCCATCAATTCTTGGAGGGTGAATGGTTTAATAAGATTTTGAGCTTGATCAATACTAAGAGAGGGTAAGCATAACTCGGATAACCAGCTATCTATTGCTTCTGATCTTTTGTGGGTCTGTGAGAGATCTTCCTCGGCTCTGAGGTTCTATAGGGAGTGATAGAATTCACTAAACCTGGCTGCTATTTTTTCAGTGGCCATTAATGACTTAGAGGAAGCATCTTTTATGGAATGGATGTAGGAGCGAGTTTTTCGTTTACACAAGTTTGCCATCATGAACTTAGAGGCTTTATCCCCGTGTGCATAATGTTTATATCGTGCCGAAAGGTATAGTTTAGCAGTATGGGAATTTAGAATATTTTTCAATTCTGAGCGAAGGCGAGAAAGTCGGTCATGCACACTTTGTGTGAAGTGTTTTTTGTGAAGGGATTCCAAAGATTGGATATCCTTCTGTAGGGAAAGAATCATGGATTCTCTCTGCTTCTTTAGATGGGAGCATAAAGAGATAATGTGACCCCGGACAACCACCTTATGAGACTCCCAGATTGTGCCACTTTGTACCTCGCCTTGCTCATTAATGGAAAAATACTCTGAAATACATTTGTGTATATCCTTGACAGTGTCTTGATGACTCAGGATTGTACTATCAAGTCTCCAAGAATATTGAGGCCTAGGGAGGAATGAGAATTTGATATCCAAAAACACTGGGGCATGATCGAATAGTAAAATACTACCAATAGTAGCATTAGTACATACAGATAACAAACTTGGGGGAACAAATAAGTAGTCCAACCTCTTGTAAGACTTATGGGCCCCAGAGTAAAAAGTAAAGTCTTTTACTGAGGGGTTCAATGTTCTCCAGGCGTCCACAAGTCCCACTGAAGCCAAACAAGATCTAATTCTCCTTAACGCACCAAACATCATAGAGGAGACTCCTCCAGATGTATCTATTGTAGGATCTAACGCCACATTAGTGCCCCCCCCCCAGGATGGTAATCCCTTCAGCAAATTCCTGAATAGAGGAGTAGATAGTACGGCATAGCCAATCTGCCTGGCCCGCATTGGGTGCATAGATCGAGCCCAATGTGATAGTTTGTGTACATATGGAACCTTTTATGAATATAAAACGACCATCTTCATCGGCTAGAGTAGATCTGACCACCATTGGCATGTTCTTATGTATGGCTATGGAGACACCTCTAGAGGAGCCACTCTGGGAGGGACCATGGAACCACTGATCTAATGTCGATTTGTAGACAAGTTAGGGACATGGCCCCTCCTAAAATGCGTCTCCTGCAAGAATGCAAAGTTCACCTTCTGTTTTTAAGAGCCATACATATTTGAGAACGCTTGGCAGGGAGATTCATACCCTTGACATTAAAAGAGCAGACCCTGATATCAGCCATATTGACCTATGTAAGCCCTAAACACGCAATGAGTGATCAAAATGAGGGAATGAGCGACCGAGGGAAGAGGGGGAGGAAAGACAGAGGGAAAAATAGGGAAAAACAATTGAACAACAAAAAGCCAATCATGATGATAGTGTATGTTAGGCTTGAAATGCAACATATCGGAAAATAATACATTCCTCTGGAGCGACTGATCCATCGCAGACCAGAGGAACATGTGGGGGTGAAGTTGGTGTAAAAAGTAACGACCATAGAAGGGATAAGAGAGCATATAGATTCAAATGGAGTAGATTGTAGTGGCTAACACCTGTAAAATTTAGCCAGTTTTGGGTATCTGTATAGTCACGTATTGCAATGGACTGACTAAGAATAATTATCTGCAGATGAGTGTTAACACAGGTTGTACACATTTAGTCCACTATAGTGGGTGTAATGAGGGAGTTCAAGTATCTTCTCCTGGCAGAGTTGGTTTTCTGGGGGTGTTTCTCCCGGCTTTCCTCTTCCCCCTTCCATCCGCAGGTCTGCCCGTCTGTATCCAGGTAGCTGGTATGGGAAGGTCCGGTAGGTCTGTTAGATCCGTGGCTGAGCTCCAATCAGGGATTTCCAAGTCCGCGATATCCAGGCTGTCATAAACCGCAGGGAGGTCTGCTGGAGAGCGTACCACTATTTTACGGCTTGGAGCATTGATGAAAAGGCCAAAGGGGTGAAGCCATTTATAGGAAATGTTCAGATCCCTGAGCTTCGCCAGGAGTGGCTTTAGGGTTCTGTGCTTTTTCAGGGTGATTGGTGAAAGGTCTTGGAAGAGAAGTATTTCCACATCACCAAACGCAATGGTTTTCCTGCTTCTTGCAGCTTGGAGGATGCGCTCCTTTGTTTGAAAATGAAGCAAGCGGCATATAACATCCCTCGGAGGGTCTCCCTGCTTGGGGGGAGGTCTTAATGCACGATGGACCCGGTCCATAGTTAAATCAAGACCGTGGTCTGGCTCTAGCAGCATGTTACACAGTTCGATTATAGTGCCCCTCAGCTCCTCTGTTGTAACGGTTTCCGGCAAACCCTTAAATCGCAGGTTGTTTCTCCTGCCTCGATTATCCTGGTCCTCTGCCAGGTTATATAGCTGGTTTATATGGGCCTTTGTCTTGTCTAGGCAGCTGGCTACAGCTAAAGGGTGACCATTTAACTTCTCCTGCCGGGACTCAAGCTCATTGACCCGGTCGGCAACTTGCCTAATATCGCGCCTGATGTCCGTGAGGTCTTTCTTGAGCGGGGCCAAAGCTTCCGCTATGAGTTCTTTCATAAACCGCCTCGATACCGGGAGGTCTTCTTCTCTTCTCCGCGATCTGGTTCGCTCCTCCCCTCTGACTCGGCCGAGCCTTCGAGGGTGCGGCTGTGTCCTGCCAGCGGCGCCATCTTGGGCCTGGGCTTCCCAGGGGTGATCAGTTGCTTACGGAAAATTTGTCCATTTTCCCTCTGGTAGCGCCGGGTGTAGGGGCTCAGGCCCCTTCCTTGGAACGATCCCTTGATGTTTTCCCCATTTTAGGCTCGATATTCACGCTGATTCTGCTTTTTATCGATGGTCGCCTGCAGAGCTCACAGACGCATGTCCTGCTCGCTCCACTGCCAAGCTCCGCCCCTGTACAAACATTTTCACACACTCTGGATTGAGGAATATGCGGATCCGACAAATATTTTTGAATTGGAGGAGGCAGTAGGTTGGAAAGGTCTTGGATGTGCGATTTGAAGGATAGAGCAGAATTAAAGGTTAACCCCAGGCAACATACCGTATTTGGTTGACTGGAAAATGTTGCAGCCACTGACTGATTGAAAGATCTGAAGAGGGGGCTGAGTGAGATGGGGGATAAAATTATAAATTCTGTTTTATCTATGTGAAGAAAGCAAGAGGAAAAGAAGGAGGCTATTGTGGAATTCTGGATAGCACGGTGGTGATATCTGGACCAGAGAGGTACATTTACGTATCGTCAGCATAGAAGTGATACTGAAAGCTATGGGACTCTATGAGCTGTCCCAGGCCAAAAGTGTAGATTGAGAAGAGCAGGGGTCCTATGACAGAGCCTTGAGCAACACAGACATAAAGGGGACAATGTTATGAGGTGTTGTGAGTGGGAGAAACTAAGGAAACTAATAGAAACTAATAGAAATTTGCACATTTTTGGCATATTTTTGGCACAGACTGCAATGCAAAGGTTATGTGCTCCAGAATCTGCGACTTTTCCGCCCTCATGCCAGGTCTAAAAAAGGGTGTGTGGCGTGGCCATCAGGTCAGTCTAATTTATTATTTGTTGCGCCTGTTTAAGGTGTAGAAAATTATCTAAATTTAAGCCATCAAGGAAGCTGGCGTAGATTTAGACCAGCAGTAGATGCACCGAAGTTATGTAGAGGCCGACGTCTTTTCATAACTTCGGTGGATCCACTTCCGGTGAATGGGGTTATTAACATACATAGTAACATAGTAACATAGTAACATAGTATATAAGGCCGAAAAAGACATTTGTCCATCCAGTTCGACCTGTTTCCTGCAAGTTGATCCAGAGGAAGGCAAAAAACCCGTGAGGTAAAGCCAATTTTCCCCACTTAAGGGGAAAAAATTCCTTCCCGACTCCAATCAGACAGTCAGAACAACTCCCTGGATCAACGACCTATCTCTAGTAGCTATAGCCTGAAATATTATTACGCTCCAGAAATACATCCAGGCCCCTCTTGAATTCCTTTATTGTACTCACCATCACCACCTCCTCAGGCAGAGAGTTCCATAGTCTCACTGCTCTTACCGTGAAGAACCCTTTTCTATGTTTGTGTACAAACCTTCTTTCCTCTAGATGCAGAGGATGTCCCCTCGTCACAGTCACAGTCTTGGGGATAAATAGATGATGGGACAGATCTCTATACTGACCCCTGATATATTTATACATAGTTATTAGATCTCCCCTCAGTCGTCTTTTTTCTAAAGTGAATAACCCTAATTTTGATAACCTTTCAGGGTACTGTAGTTGCCCCATTCCAGTTATTACTTTAGTTGCCCTCCTCTGAACCCTCTCTATCTCTGCTATGTCTGCCTTGTTCACAGGAGCCCAGAACTGTACACAGTACTCCATGTGTGGTCTGACTAGTGATTTATAAAGTGGTAAGACTATATTTTCATCACGGGCATCTATGCCCCTTTTGATGCAACCCATTATCTTATTGGCCTTAGCAGCAGCTGCTTGACACTGGTTTTTACAGCTTAGTTTGTTATTTATTAAAATTCCTAGATCCTTTTCCATGTCAGTGTTACTGAGTGTTTTACCATTTAGTATGTACGGGTGACTTGCATTATTCCTTCCCATGTGCATAACTTTACATCTGTCAGTGTTAAACCTCATGTGCCATTTCTCTGCCATAGCCCCCAATCTATCCAGATCCCTCTGTAGCAGAAAACCTGTCCTCTTCAGTGTTAATTACTTTACACAGTTTAGTGTCATCTGCAAAAATTTATATTTTACTGTGCAAGCCTTTTACAAGATCATTAATAAATATATTGAAGAGAATAGGGCCCAATACTGACCCCTGAGGTACCCCACTAGTGACAGTGACCCAATCTGAGTGTGTACCGTTAATAACCACTCTCTGTTTTCTATTACTGAGCCAGTTACTTACCCACATACAGATATTTTCTCCTAGTCCAAGTGTTCTCATTTTATATACTAACCTTCTGTGTGGTACAGTGTCAAATGCTTTGGAGAAGTCCAGATATATGACATCCACTGATTCACCCCGGTCAAGTCTAGAACTTACCTCCTCATAGAAACTGATTAAATTAGTTTGACATGACCGATCCCTCATGAAGCCATGCTGATATGGTGTAATTTGCTTATTTTCATTGAGATACTCCAAGATAGCATCTCTTACAAAACCTTCAAACAGTTTACCCACAACAGATGTTAAACTTACCGGCCTATAATTTCCAGGCTCTGTTTTTGGACCCTTTTTGAATATTGGCACCACATTTGCTATACGCCAGTCTGGTGGAACATTCCCTGTCAGTATGGAGTCCGTGAATATCAAAAATAAGGGTCTGGCTAGGACATCACTTAGGTATAATATTAAGACTGGTGTCTAAAATGACAGTCTTAATAAATCACCCCCTAAAAATCCAGTCTATAAGGTATGATCTGATCCAGGAGAGGGCCAAGTTCGTTACACTAATATATGAGACAGCTTGTAGCAGAAGGAAATTATCAACCGTGTCAAATGCAAAGGATAGATCAAGGAGGAGGAGGACAGAGTGATGGCGTTTCGTTTTGGCAGTTAGCAGGTTGTTGGTGATAGTTTCAGTAGAGTGGTGGGGTCAGAAGCCAGATTGTAGCCAGTCAAATAGGGAATAGGAAGAGAAGTGGGAGGACAGTTCAAGGTGGACATGTTGTTCAAGTAAATTTGAGAGGTATGGGAGTAGTGATAATGGGCAATAGGATGGGTGTTATGGTAGCATGTTTAAAATAAGGGGGGGCAACATCAGTGTTTTGAGATAAGTTAAAGAGATGGGTTAGGACAGGGATAAACACTGTGGTGAAGTTGGGGATGAGGTGAGATGGGATTGTGTCAAGCGCACAGGTGGTGATATGTGATCTGAAGTGTAGAGTGGAAATTCCATCTTCTGTAATAGTGGAGAAGCTGGCTTGGGGAAAGAGGAGTGAATAGGTGTGTAGAGGGGTGGTGGGGACTGTAGGCTGAAGATTTCTCTGATGTTGTCAATCTTTTGTTGGAAGTATGTGGCAAAGTCCTCAGCTGAGATGAAGCAGGGGGCTCCAGGATACAGAAAATAGATTTAAATTCAGATGCTAAAAAAAATTTGTAACTAGTGATGAGTGAATTTGCGGAAATTCAATTAAGATCCAATTTGACTGAATTTGGCATCCTATTCAATATGGACTAGTGTTAATTGAGCACCAAAGTGCTTGTGTGCTCGAGCAGAATACTTTGCGATGCTCGGGTACAACAGAAGTCAATGAGAGAACCCGAACATTAAACCCGGCTCTGAAGAGAGAAGGGTGTCGGGACTCTAGTTCGGCTTAGGAGTCCCTGCTCTGACTCCATATATAGCTATGTCCATATATTGAGTCAGTGCTTGGTGACACCCAGTGTATTTAAATCTAATTTAGCCTGTATTTCAGAAAAGTTTGTGCTGGGATTCTGCATTAAAGGCAAGTCACTTTACCACTTAGGTATAATAGCTGCATAATCAGTTATATATATAACTTCTACTGTATAGGAATACTTACTACTAGTAAGTATTCCTATACAGTAGAAGTCTCATATATATATATATATATATATATATATATTTTTTTTTTTTTATTTTTTTGGTGATTGGCTATACAGCTATAGTAGTGGATATAGTTCTGGGCTGTGAGTTCAAATCCCGTCACTAATATATATATATAATTATCAAAAAAGGGCAGCACTCCATAGTAACATAGTAACATAGTATATAAGGCCGAAAAAAGACATTTGTCCATCCAGTTCGACCTGTTTCCTGCAAGTTGATCCAGAGGAAGGCAAAAAACCCCTGTGAGGTAGAGCCAATTTTCCCCACTTAAGGGGAAAAAATTCCTTCCCGACTCCAATCAGGCAATCAGAATAACTCCCTGGATCAACGACCCATCTTTAGTAGCTATAGCCTGAAATATTATTACGCTCCAGAAATACATACAGGCCCCTCTTGAATTCCTTTATTGTACTCACCATCACCACCTCCTCAGGCAGAGAGTTCCATAGTCTTACTGCTCTTACCGTGAAGAATCCTTTTCTATGTTTGTGTACAAACCTTCTTTCCTCCAGACGCAGAGGATGTCCCCTCGTCACAGTCACAGTCCTGGGGATAAATAGATAATGGGAGCGATCTTTGTACTGACCCCTGATATATTTATACATAGTTATTAGATCTCCCCTCAGTCGTCTTTTTTCTAGAGTGAATAACCCTAATTTTGATACCCTTTCGAGGTACTGTAGTTGCCCCATTCCAGTTATTACTTTAGTTGCCCTCCTCTGAACCCTCTCTAGCTCTGCTATGTCTGCCTTGTTCACGGGAGCCCAGAACTGTACACAGTACTCCATGTGTGGTCTGACTAGTGATTTATAAAGTGGTAAGACTATATTTTCATCACGGGCATCTATGCCCCTTTTGATGCAACCCATTATTTTATTGGCCTTAGCAGCAGCTGCCTGACACTGGTTTTTACAGCTTAGTTTGTTATTTATTAAAATTCCTAGATCCTTTTCCATGTCAGTGTTACTGAGTGTTTTACCATTTAGCATGTACGGGTGACTTGCATTATTCCTTCCCATGTGCATAACTTTACATTTGTCAGTGTTAAACCTCATCTGCCATTTCTCTGCCCAAGCCCCCAATCTATCCAGATCCCTCTGTAGCAGAAAACTGTCCTCTTTAGTGTTAATTACTTTACACAGTTTAGTGTCATCTGCAAAAATTTATATATTACTGTGCAAGCCTTCTACAAGATCATTAATAAATATATTGAAGAGAATAGGGCCCAATACTGAACCCTGAGGTACCCCACTAGTAACCGTGACCCAATCTGAGTGTGTACCGTTAATAACCACCCTCTGTTTTCTATTACTGAGCCAGTTACTTACCCACATACAGATATTTTCTCCTAGTCCAAGTGTTCTCATTTTATATACTAACCTTTATGTGGTACAGCGTCAAATGCTTTGGAGAAGTCCAGATATACGACATCCATTGATTCGCAGCTGTCAAGTCTAGAACTTACCTCCTCATAGAAACTGATTAAATTAGTTTGACATGACCGATCC